>PKML01066505.1:38671-86007 GCA_002933935.1 Eutrema yunnanense | reverse complement strand
CGTTTTTGACGTTTTCTAATTCTCGTTTTCTGTACATAATCGAGTCTTTTTCGAGTGTTTTAGTCTTTTAGGAGTCATTTCAGGTGTAAAGGCATTTCGGGACGGAGTTCGGAGGCTTAGAGCGGAAAAACGGCAAAACCGAGCAAAAAAAGATGGGATCGATCGATCACCCTACTGGGATCGATCGATCCAGTTTCCCGTAAAGCTTCTGGACCGAGCTATCACCGAGCAGGACCGATCGATCATAAAAAATAATGGGATCGATCGATCCTCCTAGCTGGATCGATCGATCCCCATGTACAATTAATGTTAAAAACGTGTTTTATACTATTTCACCTCATTTCCTTCTCTAAAAACGCCTAAACTCGTTTATAAGCAGCAAGAACATCATATGTATCATATCTACTAGTCTCTCTACTTCTCTCTTTGATCTTGGTGATTTGTAAGCTTGAAAAAGCAAACCTTTGAATCTACACAATTGGAGAAGTTTTCTTAATCTCTATCTTATTTCTGTTTTTGTTAATCATGTGTTCTTCATCATTTCTCTGTATTTGTTCTGGAATTATGAGTGAGTAGTTTCTTAGTTAAGCTAAGGGTGTTAAGGGATTTCATGATTTAACGGTTTAGGATAGATTAAACGGAGATTTAATCGGTGGATTCTTCGTCTAGGGTGTTCTTATTGCTTGAATTGAATTGATCACTTAGTTCTTGATCTTGGGTTATCTAGCGCACGGGAGTGTTTGTCTAGATGCCGGAATTATCCTAGATGAGCAAAGCGTCCTTATCCAACGGGAGTTGATGTTAAGGCGTTCTTCTGAACTTATCAAATCGAACTAGAAAAGCATGCTTAGAACCCTTGAATTCAACGGGAGTTAGTATTCATAGTTTTAAGCATAGGGATTAATACTCCGGGAGGAGGTTAATCTATTATTAGGTTTGAGTTCTAGACGATTCTTAATGCAATCCCCTGTTTAAGATGCATTAACCGTTATTCGTGATTTCCCGTAACGTCACCCGAAGCTTAACGCTTTTTAATTTATATTTACACCGTTTTAATTGTCGTTCTTAGTTTCGAAAACCTAAAACCTACAAAAATCTGTCATTCGTCTTAGCTTTAATTTCATCCTGCATTCTCATAGTCGTAACATTGATCTCTGTGGATTCGATCCTAAAGTGCTACAACCGACTACCGTTATGATTGCGGTATAGTGTGCACTCTAGTTATTAATTGACTTGGTGAAACCACATCTAAATCAATACCGTGGATTCGTAAGGAGTATATCCTAGACGTAGGATATATTTCCTAGAATTGAGTGGTATGGGGTATTGAGACTCTTTCAGGTTATATTACCGAGGGGAGTGGTACGGCAGATACCCAGAACTCGGAGATGCTGCGGTGTCTTGGGTGATGTGGTATGGTTGATACCTTGCGAGGTATGGTGGATATCCTGCGGGATATGGCTGATGCTCGGAACTCGGAGATACTGCGGTGTCTTGAGTGACGGGGTTTGACTAGTATTGAGCAATAAATACATACGATGCTGCGGTGTCATAAGCATAGGGACTGAATGGGAAACCTCGGAGGTTGGTTTTGAACCTCGTGTGAGTGTTGAGATGGCCGGGTTGGCCAAGGTTTGGGTAATCGTTGTGACGATTAAGGTTCATTGGAGATGAACGGTTCATGGGAGATGAACGGTAACGAAGATTCGAGGACGAATCTAAGTTAGTGGGGGAGAATTGTAGCGCCCGTGTTCCGGAAGAATTGATTATTGAGGAAAAATAATTAAATTCGGGTTGTTCCGGGGGTGGTATCGATCGATACCGGCATGTATCGATCGACACCAGCCGGATTTTCTCCTGGTTGTCTTCTTCTCTTATCTCTTTCGAGTATAAAACCTATCTTTTGAGGATAAGATAAGAGGAAGTTCAGAAGGGTCGCGAAAGAGAAAGAGAAGAGAGAGAAGGAGAGAGAAGAGAGAGAAAAGCTTGGCGAAGCTTAGATCTTGCGAGATCGAGAGAGTTTGAGCTTGGGAGAAGCTTGAAAGAGAGGTTGGTAGAGCTTGGCCTTGGTGTAAGCCTGTGAGAAGAGAGGGAGATCTTCTTGAGCTTGGTAAGGTCGTTTTAGAGCTCGATCCATCGTGTTTAAGGTGAGTTGTGTCCAAAGGTTAGCAATTGAGCTTGCGTGAGGCTTTGGTTGAGTTGATTGATGCATTTTTATGGCTTGTATGGCGATTCCTGTGTTTAGGTCTCGTGGGTATCGACCGATACCATGTGTGTATCGATCGATACTAGTCCTTGTTGGTGGACTTGAGTTGTGGTTGTATCGATCGATACCAGGTGTTGGTTTAGTATCGATCGATACCAGTCCCTTGTCGGGAGTTGTGTGTTGTTTGGGCATCGATCGACACTATGGGAGTATCGATCGATACCAGTTGTTGCTTTGTGCTGGAAGTTTTAATTGTCGTTAATTAATTCTTGATAATTGTTGATTGTGCTTATTGGTAGCCTGTTGTTGGGATGATCAATCTCACTCAGCATTTGGTTAGCCAAATGTTGATGCATCACTTTTGTCGATGCAGGTAAAGATAAGGCGTGATCGTGGAATCGAGGCAGTGAAGAAGGGATGATTAGGACCCGGGGTTTGCTTTTGTTGTCGGGGTATCGATCGACACTATGGGAGTATCGATCGATACCAGTTGTTTTATTGTTATAAATCGTTAGCTTGTGTAAGCTGTAGTACCTGTGTTGTACTGTTTATTGTGTAATAATTGGTGTAATAATTATCGTTTAATTATATGCAAAAAAAAAAAAGTGCGGTCCTTTCACTCAGAGTTGAGAGGGGCAGGCTCAGCTTGAATCCTCTGCAACAGTTCATGCACCTGAGATCCTCGACTGCGACGGCGAAAATTCCAACCTGCAGCAGAACCTGTATCAGCTACAGTGGAATGACGTTGGATGTCTTGAATACGAGTTCCAGCATCACCCATCATGTTTATCAGCCTTCCCAAGCCAAGCCAATTGTCAAACTAGAAGAATGTTGATTTGCCGTCTCTGATCTTAGTTCGAAGGAAGGTATATGCAAGCGGCAGCATACGAAGTAATTTTTCCAGATCCAGGAGCCTCTCGTGCTTTCCTTTATATCCGAGAAAGAGGTGTTGCGCAACAAATAGATATATATCTTAATTAATTATAGATATTTATAAATAACATTTAATCTCTATTTAATTGATTAAATTATTTAAAATATAATAANTTTTTTTTGACTTTTATTCATTTTTTTTTATGATTGTTATCTATTATTTAATTTTCTTATTCTAACTTGAAATATGTTTTTTTATAAAAAAAAAACTTTGGTTTTTATTTATATTTTTGTTTAATTTCATTAATCTAAACATTACTACTATTTTTTTTCATTTTACCTTTTTAAGATTAGAAATCGATTATATATTTTACTTTTATTGTTAATATCACGTGTTAAAATATAATTAGAAATTTATTAAACAAATATCAAAATCTAATCGATTAACTTAACACGTGTCGCGATCATGCATATTACTAACTTTGAAACATTTTTTTATAGGGTTTTCTACAAAAAAAACCCGTCACGTGACTCGGATTTGCAAGTTAACCATTCACCTCAAAAGAATGCAGATCAAGGTTATATCACTCACGGAATTTAAAACACACCGATTTGTATACAATAACTACATACCGTTTTAAATATTCTTTATGAAACTAAAAAAGACTAAAAAAAAAAAAAAAATCTTCGAAGTCTTCTTCCTCCTTTCCTTCGCTCCTCTGTACAACTAAAGTATCTTTGTAAACCACCATTGATGAGTGATGACAATCGACTTCTTCTCCACAAACAAAATCTCTCACATGAAATCCATTCTTCTTCTTCTTCATCGTCAATCTCCTAATCTGATTTGAGTGTTCTCACCATACATCGTCAGTCTCCTAATCTGAATTGAGTGCTCTAAACAATGGAGTTCTTCGCTTTTACTAGATTTCCACCACTCGATGTCTCACGAAACCAATATTTTTTAACACTAACACGACCACAAACCCTTATGCTCTAATCGATTCTCTGCAACTCCATAACTCTCAATTCATACTCGAATTCTAAACCCGATTCAATAGAGCCTCACGATCTATTCTGACTTTAACATGATTTGAAAAAAATTATTGAAGAAATCGCATCCAGATTCCCAAATCGAAAGAAACCCTAATTTCTATTTTTTTCCCCCTAAATCGACTAAAAACAAAATCTGCATCAAGTTGTTTCATTTGGTGTGTGTGCCGTTTTTTAAGGTGCAAAACAACACTTAATTACAAACTTCATGCCGTTTTTTCACATTTGAAACTGTGCGTTTTAATTTCCGTGTGGTTTGTTAACGACGTTGTATTATGCCATGTCATCGATATAACAAGGGTTATATTGCGGTTTGACTCGCGGGTGAAGGGTTGATCTGCATTTTTTCGAGGTAAAGGGTTAACTTGCAAATCCGAACCAATGTTTGATATACATGTTGCCAAACATTGACAACATATCTTTTTTAAAAAAAAATCTACATAATATCTTTATTGTTAGATATAGATATCGTATTTATTATTATTTTTTTTTGAAATGTGAAATCATATTAATTGAGAAAGCTAGTATGAAAGGGAGCAAATTCAGAAAACTTCAGTTATTTCCACTTCAGCTAAAAGGAAGAAGGCATACCGAGGACCATCTTTGGAGCAGGTCGTCTCCAAGGGAAGAGAGACGATTTCAGAGCAGGGTATCGACGGAGCGAGCCAAGAGGAGAGGCGAGTGCGGAGGCCGTAGATGACGTCGACCATTTCTTTCTCGCCAAATTCCATAAATCACTGCTTGAAAACTCAGTTTCACCAGCAGCGAATCCACCGAACTAAGTTTATTCCGAGTGAGGGATTGAAGAGTATTATCCCAATCTGGATTAATACGATTTCCTAGCAATTTTGTGCAGAACATCGTCCAGACTATGTAAGAATATGGACATGCGAAAAAAGATGATCACGTGACTCATTGATTTTTCCGCACAACAGACAAGGTTGGATAATTCCCCATAGGCGTGTACGATCTCCTGTTTCCAGTCTATCGCGAATCGCTATCCAGGTGATGAAAGCGTGACGAGGAATAGCAGGAGCAAACCAAACTGCTTTGTGCCAATTCACATGTGGTTTGGGTAATCTGAGTTGATCCCAAGGTTTCCTTGCTGAGAAGCACTGACCAGAGATGAATATCCGGACCGTCAGAGCTGAGAGGGGCAGGCTCAGCTTGAATCCTCTGCAACAGTTCCTGCACATGGGATCCTTGACTGCGACGGCAAAAATTCCATCCTGCAGCAGAACCTGTATCAGCTACAGTGGCATGACGTTGGATGCCTTGAATACGAGTTCCAGCATCGCCCATCATGTCTATCAGCCTTCCCAAGGCAAGCCAATTGTCAAACCAGAAGAATGTTGATTTGCCGTCTTTGATCTTAGCTCAAAGGAAGATATATGCAAGCGGCCGCATACGAAGTAATTTTTCCAGATCCAGGAGCCTCTCGTGCTTTCCTTTACATCCCAGAAAGAGGTGTTGCGCAACAAATAGATATATATCTTAATTAATTATAGATATTTATAAATAACATTTAATCTCTATTTAATTGATTAAATTATTTAAAATATAATAACATTAATCTATGATTGTAGAGATTAAATGTAAATTTTATGTTTGTAGGTGGTTGTCTTGGTACCTAAAAGAATAGATTTTAATTCGAATTTGAAAATTTAAGTGACGTCCAAATTAAAAAAATTATGTTTGGTTTAATTTGGTTATTTAATTGAACCATAATTAGACCAAATGATATAAATCTTATTATTAAAAATATTTAAACTTGATAAAATTTCAAATATTTATACGGTAATATGGTGGAGCGGATTAGGGTTATGTTGTTACAATTGCGGTCCTTTGTGGGTTGGTTTATCAAAACATGCAAGATAGCAGGCTGATTCGAGGCAGATTAAAAAGACGGGTTAGCCCATTTTAACACAGTTTAATAACAAAATTTACAATTAAGATTACATCAATATATATTTAACTAACTCATAGTCATATTTTACTAATATCCACCATATGGTAACATCATATAACTTTTATAACAACTAGGTGAGTACCCGCACTACGTGCGGGTTTTTTTTTATCAAAAATATTATTATTTTTATAAAGTAATTAGAACCAATATATAAACTGAAATTTGATGTTGATAACAAAATATATATAAACTGAAATTTGATTAAATATATCGTGATGTCTATATGTAAATCTTAGATATGTTATGGTTAAAATCAAATTTTATACAAAAACGAATAATTAAGCGAATATGTTCAAATGGCTTGAAAATATGATATGGTTGTTGGAAAATGTTAGCAAAGTGCATTTTCATGACTTTCATATATCTCTTATTCATTTCTAGAATATGTTTTGATAAACTTCATAATTTCTTAGAATATACATATATATGCTAATGAGGTAAATTTATTATAAAAAATTTAAGAGCCGCTCCAAAACGCTTTACAGAATTAACATAACTAATTACACAACCTTACGGAATATAGGCTTTAATTATACTATTCATTTCGTTTTCATTCAAAATTTTGAAATACATATAACTTGGACAATAAACTAAGAGTAGAAGTTAGATATAGTGACTAAGTTTGGGATTCAACTCGCTTTCCCTTGAAAAGTGTTGGAACGTGTTTGAGCACGTCTCCCACAAATCAATTTATATCGAGGAGGTTTGGGGATTTTCTGTTAAGATAGAGCCGGTTGCGTTCCGGTCGGCAAATGAAGAGGGAGAGAAGATTTATAGCTGTGCCCGGAGGGCTGCCTACGTACCCCGGATTGGGGATCAAGCCATTCGTAGTTCGTTGCTAAGGAGTGTAGTAGAGATCTGGGGGTTCGTCAGGTCGGTCGGCCGTCAGGGCCGGTCGGCCGTCAGGTCGGGTCGTCCGTCAGGTCGGTCGGTCGACCGTCAGGCCGGGTCGTCCGTCAGGTCGGGTCGTCTGTCAGGTCGGGTCGTCTGTCAGGTCGGGTCGTCCGTCAGGTCGGGTCGTCCGTCAGGTCGGGTCGCCAGGTCGGGGCGTCGATCGTCAGGTCGGGTCGATCGTCAGGTCGGGTCGATCGTCAGTCGGGTCGGCCGTCAGGTCGGTCGGTCGCTTGTCAAGTCGGGTCGCCAGGTCGGGGCGTCGATCGTCAGTCGGGTCGTCCGTCAGGTCGGTCGGTCGGCCGTTAGGTCGGGTCGTCCGTCAGGTCGGTCGGTCGTCCGTCAGGTCGTGAGAGCTGGGAGATCTGCGTCGAGCTGGGAGAGCTGCCGAGCTGGGAGAGCTGCGCCGAGCTGGGAGAGCTGCGCCGAGCTGGGANAAAAGGGGGGTAAAACAGTACTTTAATCGGAATCTCGTTTATTGATCAAGAATCGGTGTTACAACAGAGTTTTAGTAAGATGGCAAAGACAGAAGAACTTGAGATCGGTAAAAGAGCTCTCTCGAATTCTCTCTGGTCTCTGCGGAAGTTGTGGATCCTTAGAATGAGGCGATGGCCTCCTTATTTATAGTGTCTCTGAGGCGGTTGAAAGGAGGATTTCTTCTTTCCGAGTTCGATTGGGAAAAGGAAATCTTCCGGTTTTCTCGCCGAGATAAGGATAAATTCCTGATATCTCGATGAGTCGACCGAATAGAATATTTCCTTTTCCGAGATCGGTCGGAAAAGGAAATATTCTGGTTTTATCTGTTGTAACGGGCCGGGCTTGTGATGGGCCTAGGTCGGTAGCCGAGATGGGCTTCCAGCGAGATTCCGAGCTCGGCCCAATGTTTTTCGGACCGACTTATCTTTGATCCGAACCATCGTAAACCGGTCTTGATCGAACCGGTCTCGGTTCGAACCGAGTTAAACCAGGGGGTGCTAATCCCCCCTCTAACACAAATGATGTGATTATTACTTCTCATTAGCTTGTCAAGAAAAAGAAGAAGATATTTTTTAGATTAGAAAATGACATGATATTTAAGATATCAAGTTCATGAGACCAGGCCATTTCTCTCATTATGTATATAGTAGTGACCAAGTAAGAGAAAGAATACGCTAACCATCATTAAATTTTTAGTGAGAGATCCATCATAAGAGGACTAATTGGTACAACAACAATATGAGGTATAATGTCATGTGTGTGAGCCTTTACATAACCAATATAATCACATTTCTGAGAGGAAGAAGGCTTCAAATCTTGAGAACTGTTGGTACTAGCAGAGAGCTTATAAAGAATAACCTACGGAGAGGACACCATTGGGCAAAGTATTTGTTTCTAGTGTAATTATATACTGAACATTGTACAATTTGTCAAAGTATTTGTTTCTAGTGTAACTATAGATTCCAATTCTTGTCAAAATCTATATTAAAATTTAGAAGAGACAGTCTTCACAACTACCTTGATACTCTGATACCATAGTCAACAATATTCTAAATTTACTCTATAACTGGTACTGCATTCTACTAACTTCTCTAAGGTAAAACCCATAACATGAATATAAAGAGATGAGATTTTGTAAAGAGATGAATATATATTTCGTGGTACCCTCAGCATTTTGAAGGTCGGTCTCTTAGCCTTAACATCAACTTTGAAGGTCACACCACACACATCTCCTGAACTATCCACCCTCGGCACATGCTTCAGCACGTTCTTTAGGTGCTCGAAGCTCCTCAAGCCTCCTAACGATGTAAAGAAGTTACCTTCAAAACACCAAACAATATGTAACCATTTAGCCATTAAATCAATCTAGAGCTTACTTCTTCTCTAAAGCGTTTTTAGCGAATTGCTCTACTAACAATCAAACAAACAAACCAAAGTCTTAGAGAATTTCAATCTTGAGTTCATAGTCTCTTTCTTTTTAATTTGTTAATGGGTTTATCTGATGATCAAATCCTTTTATACACATGTTCTAATGGATAATTCTACTTATCTTACACATTTGGAGTAAAGTTGGTTACCTTCAGGGAAATGACTGTTAGATTTGGAGCAACTTTTCTTCACCATGGTTGTGTCATCAGCGAGACAAGATGCCCTTCAGCATTGGTTCCCCAGAAGAACGGCACACTGCCATCTGCATCCTACACATCAACATAACAAACAAATCCAATAACATAGTGCGAAGGCAAACTTACCATGGAAATCTCTGACAACTTTGTCGACATGATAAGGGCCTCGATCACGTAAAGTCCTGCAAGCCTCAATCACCCTAATTATTTAAAATCTTAAGACTCTTATGTGAAGTCCTTACTCAGTTAGTAAGTGATATTCCTTGGTTTATTTACAGTTTTCATAACGACCTGCCAAACAAATCACAAGAATAAGTGAAATGTATCACCTCAAGTGTGTTTCTATACTCTTATACTTATGCTCTATGAACACAAAAAAAAATGTTTTCTTTTCAAATAATTCCTCATTTTTGTGAAAATATGAAATTCGAACCTCTACTCCGGTTGTAGCGGAGGATTAGATGACTTGGAGGAGCTCTGCCGACGATATATCTCTGTGACGATTTAAATTCTGTGATTTTGACGCTTCGTCCGTTTCATAGCTTTTTGTCTCCACTTTCTTTTAGGGTTTAATCGTTCTTTTCCGCCTTAAATCTTCTTACTGTGATCAGAAATCAATCTTCATATTGACTTTCCTACTCGAAGCATTTAGAGAAACTCCAAAGGGGAAAAAAATGAGGAAGTGTTGGTCGGAAAGGATTTAAGCGAGCCCAGAGATATTGTTCGCCAAAAAATACTATACTGTTTTGATCTTGGAATCGCAAAAGTAGAAGAACAAGAAAGTAAATCGACACAGAGAGTTTAACGAGTTCGGGGCGTTAACTAGCACCCTACGTCTCGCCGGAAGGACTTTCCGGAATCCACTATAAGCTTTGCTCAAGCTTGAGCTCTCTCTACAATGGAAGTCTCACTCTCTCTCTGTAAAATCCCTTTCAACAGTAAGTTCTCAGGATTGGTACATTGTGATAAGACTACTTACAATGGACGAGTTGAATAAAAAATTAAGCAGTTGAATGCTTGCAACTAGGGTGTTGAAAAAACAAAAAATATGATGTGGATTAAATCATGTTGAATTCTTTCAACATGTTGAAAAACAAAAAATTGGGACCACAACGGTGACGTGGCGTGTTCTGGATGCAACACATAGAGCAAGTGTTGTACACGCGTGAGGCACGCGTATGAGCGTGCACAGAAAACTGTCCAAAATATAATAAGATAAATTGGGACACGTGTTTTTTTTTTACTGGAGGTTGAGATTCTTAAGATTTTAATTTCATCCTCATTATTTAAATCAATTATTTTATAGTAAAATATTTTTTTTAATATCAAAATTCATCATTTTTTGTTCTCTATAAATAAATACTTGTTTCATTTGATTTGGACACAGAAAAAAAAAACCATCTATTTTCTCAAATGGATCCCAACAATAACTCTTTTAACACTCAAAACTCTTCCAATTACCCTTTCAACTATCCAAATCCCAACAATTATCAATCTCAAAATCAATCTTCCAACCAACACCCAAATATACCAAATTATGGGTTTTCACCAAATTTCTTTATGCCGTCAGCTATTCCAAACTATCATCCATATTATGGATCGATGATGTCATATTCGTCTCAACCACCCCCGTTTTCTTCTACTCCAACGGGTAATGAAATTGTTATGAATGTTGGTGCAGTTGAATTTCCCGAATTTTCTACCCAGATGGCTCTTGGTGGTAAGAGCGGTGTTAATGAAGCCACTCCAGATGCAGAAGATTCAACTCCTGCTCGCCGGAAAAGTTCCAAATGGACCACTGAGCAAAATTTGGTGCTACTGAGTGGATGTATTAAATATGGAACCGACAGCGTTGTTGGCAGAAACCAAAAAAGTGAATCATATTGGGGTAAAGTTGCTGACTACTGTAATGAGCATTGCTCATTTGATCCTCCGCGTGACGGAGCTTCGTGCAGGAATCATTACAACTACGTGAATAAAATATTGGGCAAATGGATAGGCGCATACGATAACGCTAAGCGTGTGCAACAAAGCGGGTGGTCGGAGAATGATGTATTGGCGAAAGCGCAAGAACTATATTCAACCGCAATCATTCTCGACTGAGGTGCTACCTGCATTTGCAAACCATGTGCGTGCTAGATCCGAGTTGCGTGATTCAAATGTACATCACGAATTGCAAGCAGATCTAATCAAACACATATGGGCAAAATTCGGAATGTTTCGTGGTTAAAGAGATTTTTAAGTTTGTGAGTTAAGTCTATTGTACTAATTAAGTTATGTGTATTTTAATAGTTATGTTGTGTGCTTATTAGTTTATTGTACTGCATTTTAAGTTTTTTGTTAATGTATTTGTTTTTATAATGACTATTTCAATTTCTCGTCTTTATTATTTGCAGTTTTTTAATTAATATATAAAATAAAAAAGAAAACAAAAATTATTATACAAAATTAATTAATTTTTAATTGTTTTAGTTTAATTTAAATCGATAATTGTTATTTATAATTTGTAATCATAAAAACAAATACATAAAGAAGGTTAAAATGATGAGACATCGCTCAGGACTCTCTCCCGTGGGCAAAGGCTTTGATTTAGCCAATCACAGTGGAGTAAACTTTCGGAAGGAATATCTTCTTGCCGCCTATCCAATCTTTCAAGCAGATTTCCATATATCTCCACAAGATTGCGTCCGAGATTTGAGAAAATACTATATTTTCATCAAATCTTCAAGCTGTATAGCTGTTTCTCTAGGGTTCTTCACGCCGCTTTCTGCCTTACTCACGAACTCAAAATCAAAACAACCAAAGAAGTGGCAAAAGGATACCTTATTTCTTTTGCTAATGGATGGAATGTTAAACACTGCGATGGAATCGATGTCCCTGGAAGAGGATAAACCAATAGACTTGCCAGATGAGGAGGATTACAGTGCTTTTGAACGTGGTAAACGGAGTCTTGTTGGTCGCCTTCTCAACCTGGATAGTCAAAACATGGCGAGGATGTTGAGATCAATGCCCAGAATTTGGAAGATCTACGAACGAGTGAAAGGGATAGCCTTGACAACAGAAACATTTCAGTTCATATTTGACCTGGAGACAGATATTCAAACCGTAATGAAACATGGGCTCTGGGATTTCGATGAATGGAACTTAGTGATGGATCTATGGGTGGAAAACCCACCTGCAAACTTCCTGAAAACAGCACCGGTTTTGCTTCGGATCCACAACATCCCGGTGAACTATTTCACGCTGAAGACGATCAACGCGATCGCTGACAGGATTGGAGCTGTAAAGGGGGTCGAATATGATCCTGACAAATCTCTGCTCCAAAATTTTGTGCGAGTATTGGTAATCATGGATCTAGAGCAACCGGTGAGAGACACAAAAACGATCAACCTTCCTAAAGGAGGAACAGCCACAGTGGACATCAAATATGAAAGACTCGGGAAGAGGTGTTTCCATTGCTCAAGGCTAACTCATGAAAAACATCGATGTCCTTTGCTGCAAAAACAGAAAAACAAAGGAACGCATACTGGAAGAAGAAATGAAGCTAGCCCCTCTGGTTATCATCCTCGGCAACACCACTCGGACCTGGCTGAAAAGTTAATGCCGTTGCTATCTTCACCAGTACCCCCTGGCTTCAAACCATTACCCAACATTGTTGCACCAGAGGTCTTTGAGCAGATGCAAATTTATATACACAGTGGTGACCCTGCGGAAAAACAACTACGTGAACTCAGAATGCGTCAAACTCTAGATGATCTATCTAGAGACCCTGTGGCACAGAGATCATACCTGCGACTAGAGGCCTCACCCAAAGTACTCCCAATCTCTATTCCAACTCCGGAGGAACACAGGACTACGAACGACGGCGATACTCAAAACAAGGAGGACCGACCTGTGGAATCGGGAACAATGAATACGGTGCAAAACAACATCTTCATACAAAATTCATTGAACGTAAAGGAAGGGGTAAATCCACTGCAAATCCCGTTACAGGCTTCAAAAAACCAAACTGTCTTGATACCAATTGATCTTTCGAGCAAAGAGGGTTCTGGTAATTACATTCCCTTTTCGGATGACCTTAGGTTCCACTTGGGAACAACAGAGAAAAGCTCACCTGGAACGAGCAGCAAGAGTCAACACTCCAACAAAAAAACTGCTTCATGGGCCCGAAGGAACAAAAACAGTATTGGAGTTGCTATTAAGCCACAAACAGAATCAAGGAATGACGTAGCAGACAAAACAGAGCACACAAGCAAACGCAAAGCCATAGAGCGCACAGAAGCGGTTTCAAAAATCTCAAAGAATGCTGAAGGTTTGATGGTTCACCAGAAACCATCCAATCTCCAATGACGACGCTCAGTTGGAACTGTCGAGGTTTGAGGAACGACTCGACAGTTCGACGCCTTGAGGAAATGTGTCGTGAACATTTTCCGGATTTTCTGTTTCTCCTAGAGACTAAAAACTCTAGTGATCACGTTTCCAATCTTCAAAGATCGTTGGGTTACGACCACATTCATTTGGTAAATCCAGTGGGTCTTAGTGGAGGATTGGCATTATTTTGGAAAGATACGTTTGAGGTGGAGATATTATACTCAGATAATAGATTGATCGACACTCGGATTAAAGTGGGAACACGGACATACTGTATGTCTTTCGTGTATGGAGATCCTGTTCAGAACAGAAGACATTTGGTGTGGGAGAAAATAAAGGATATTGGCATGAACAGAGCTGAAGCCTGGTTTCTTATTGGTGATTTCAATGAGATTATGAATAATTCAGAAAAACTAGGAGGACCACAACGACAGGAAGCTTCGTTCTATCCATTTCGCTCTTTTGTTAGAGATTGCCGAATCAAAGAGCTACCAAGCTCGGGTAATTTTTTCTCGTGGGGTGGAATGAGAGAAGTTATTACAAATGGGTTAAAGGAGATTGTGTGGATTCAATGTCGCTTAGATCGAGCGTTTGGTAACGCGGAATGGTTTCATCTCTTCCCAAGGGCCCACGCACAATACTTGGAGAGACTTGGATCGGACCATAAACCAATTCTCACTACCCTTGCATCGGAGAACTTGGGAAGGATTGGGAGATTTAATTTTGACAAACGATGGTGCTCAAACCCGGAAGTGATGGATGTTATTCGCCGAGGCTGGAATATGCACCAAAACAATGAGAATCGATTGGTATTTGATAGAATCTCCTCGTGCTGAAAGGAAATCTCAAAGTGGAAACGAAGCACGAATGGGAATTCGAAAGAGCGCATGAGCTTAGAAGAAGAAGCGGAAAAACCAAGGCCTGATATGCAGAGAATGTCGAACCTACAGATAGATATTGCCAAAGCATATAAAGATGAAGAAATTTTTTGGAAGCAAAAGAGCAGAGATAGATGGTTTAAACATGGTGATGGCAATAACCATGTATTCCACAGCTTTGCCCAGACAAGGAAAATGAAAAACAAGATCCCATCGTTGGTTGATTCGTAAGGGGTAGAGCACTTCATGGAAAATGCAAAAGGCGACATAGCAGTAGCATATTTTACGAGTCTGTTTCGATCTTCTCATCCAACTGATGCCTCGGAGCTGTTACAAGGTTTTCAATCGAGAGTAACGGCTAGGATGAATATTGATTTGACAAAATCAATTACAGACGGAGAAATTCGCCGAGCAGTTAAGGCAATCAGAGGAGAGAGTGCTCCCGGAAGCGATGGTATGACCGGAAAATTCTTCCAAAAATTCTGGAACATCACAGGTCCACAAGTGAGCGCTGAAGTAAAACAATTCTTTGAGTCAAATCAAATGCCACAAGATTGGAATTTTACTCAACTCTGCCTATTACCAAAGAAACCAAACCCGACACAGATGACAGATCTTCACCCAATTAGCCTGTGCTCGGTGGCTTACAAGATAATATCCAACATTTTGTGTAATAGGCTGAAGAAAATCTTACCACAGCTGGTGTCACAGACACAAGGCGCTTTCGTGACAGGGAGACTCTATCTGATAATCTGTTAATTGCACACGAGATGATTCATGGCCTACGAACTAACCCGAGCTGCAAGGGGGAATTCATAGCAATCAAAACCGACATGTCAAAGGCTTATGATCGAGTGGAATGAGATTTCCTAGAGGTTTTGTTTCAGAAAATGGGCTTCGATGAAAGATGGATACAATGGATAATGTCATGTATACGTTCTGTCTCATACACTGTTTTACTTAATGGACAAGCGCATGGTCACATCACGCCTGAGAGAGGCATTCGGCAAGGCGACCCTTTGTCCCCATTCTTATTCATATTATGCGCTGAAGCTCTGGTACATGTGATGAACAAAGCCGAGACAGATGGGAGGATTACAGGTTTGAAATTGACTAGAAAATGCCCATCTGTTCAACATCTCCTATTTGCGGACGATAGTCTATTCCTATGCCGAGCTACACTGCAAGAATGCTCTGAATTCCTACGCTGCCTGAAGCTATATGGGGATGCATCAGGACAAGAGATTAATTTTCATAAATCATCAATATCCTTTGGTCTTGACATCGATCCGATTATGAAACGATTAATTGCAGAGCTGTTAGGAATCGAGAATGAAGGAGGTGCTGGAAAGTACCTGGGTCTGCCGGAATGCTTTAGTGGATCGAAGCGGGAGTTACTACCATTCATCGGAGAGAACCTAAACAAACGACTTAATGGCTGGTTTGCCAAAATGCTTTCCCTTGGTGGAAAGGAGGTACTCCTTAAGTCAATTGCAATGGCGCTCCCTGTATATGCTATGTCCTGCTTTCGATTAACTAAACATCAATGCCAGAAATTAACAAGCGCTATGACCCAGTTCTGGTGGAGTGCGTGTAGTCAGAGGAACAAAATATGCTGGGTTGCTTGGAAAAAACTCTGTCAATCGAAGGATAATGGAGGCATGGGCTTTCGAGACATAAAAGACTTCAACCAAGCTTTACTAGCTAAACAAGCATGGAGACTGCTTAATGAACCAGAGTCTCTAATCTCGCGATTATACAAAGGAAGGTATTTCGCCAATACAAGCATCCTAGATTGCGGGAAAGGATATCGACCCTCATACGCCTGGAGAAGCATCATTCATGGGCGAACCCTCCTGCGTCGAGGCTTGATTAAATCCATTGGCAGAGGCAGATCTACTAAAATCTGGACTGAGAACTGGATTATGGAAGAACACCCAAGGAGACCACGTAACAAGCAGACGATAATGGATTTAGACCTCAAAGTGGAATCGCTTATTGCCCAGGATTCACGATGGAGAACGGATATGCTTAATACTCTCTTCCCTGCCGAGGATGTAAAACGAATCTTGACGATTCCGATTGGTGCAGCTGAAGATCGTCATATCTGGGCTTATTCTAAAGATGGTTCCTATTCCGTAAAGAGTGGATACTGGCTGGTGGCGAATAACCCTCTTACACCTGAACCGAACCAGTCACCGCTAGAACAAACACGAGTGATACTAAAACGGAGAGTCTGGAAAATACCAACAGTGCCCAAAATCAGAGTCTTCATGTGGAGAATATTATCTGGTGCATTGGCTGTGGCTGATAGACTACAATCTCGAGGAATGATTCTAGACACCACGTGTAAGTTGTGTCAACAAGATTCGGAGACAATAAACCATGTCTTGTTTCGTTGTTATGTTGCAACAGAGATTCTCGAGAGAGCACGCATCACGTTTCCAATAATGGATTTGGTCCCTCCTTGGAAACTAATGTTGCATACATACTTGACCTCCTGGAGAATACCTCTTTAGCTAGTGAAATCAGGCTATCAATACCTTGGGTACTATGGAATATCTGGAAAAATCGAAACTCTGTGTTATATGCAAATACCCAGGAATCACCCGGCTTGATTGCGCAAAAGTCTATGGAGGAAGGAAAACAATGGAAGGCCGTCAATGAACCAGAACAATCACAAACCAGTGGAATGATGGCTGACAATGGTTTAGATAATCGATGGTTTCCTCCACCGAATGGAACAATAAAATGCAACATTAATGTTAATTGGAGGAGCTCATCATTACTAAGCGGAGCTGCGTGGATATCTCGGGATCACAATGGAAATGTCACACACCATGCAAGAGAGGCGTTCACAAGCTCTCCGAACAGAATCATGGCGGAATTGAGAGGTGTGATATGGTCGATGCAGAGTTCGCGGGATTTACACATATCGGACATCACATTTGCATCGGATTGCCAACCGGCTATTAATGCTATATCTAACCCACTACAATGGCCACGGTATCGCTTCTTTCTTGAGCACATTGCACGTCTTAGAAGATGTTTCACGAGCTGCTCATTCGAAGTGGAACGAACTGGCTCGAACTCTATTGCACGGGATATAGCAAAGAGTGTGACTAGAGACGGGAGATTTCAATCATACCTCGCCTTAGGAGGACCCGCTTGGTTACATGATCAAATTTTTCGAGAATCCTCTTGAGTGTCTAAAGATCCTTCCCTTAGGATTTGATGCTCTATTTTTAGTTATTCTTATTTCTGCTCTGACTTGAGCTAAACCAGCTCTGATTCTTCTTCTAAACC
Source organism: Eutrema yunnanense (assembly GCA_002933935.1). NCBI lineage: Eukaryota > Viridiplantae > Streptophyta > Magnoliopsida > Brassicales > Brassicaceae > Eutrema > Eutrema yunnanense. The sequence goes on along the minus strand of PKML01066505.1, from coordinate 68,358 downwards.
GAGATTCCCTCTCACGGTTGAGACTTGGTTAAGGACACAATCTTCAAATACGAGCATATCAAAATCGAAAGACCTTGAAGTCACTTCCTCTGAAATATAATGGGTAAGTGAGAGATTCTCCTATTGGTTGACTTCCATTCGATTCGAGAAGACGGATGTGAGCGGCGATATGGATGGGCTAGAAACTTTAGACGACGAGGAACCGATAGAGGTGAAGAAAGAAAAAGAGGAATGGTCGAGGGGGTCCCACAAACTTTTTGGCGTGTTTTGGTTTCAATTTTGTGCCACGTGGCACTTTCTCCAGTGCTGACGTGGCAAGCATCTGAAAAGAGTTGGCCATCTTTTATATATTAGGCGCGGGTTTTCTTTTTCACAATATTTATTTTTTCTTTTTAAATTTGAAATTTTCAGATTTTATACATTAATGAAATCTATAGACTGAAAAGTGTTTTTTTTTTTATGTTTTTGCAAAAAAATTTATAGATGACATGATTTTATCTATATAATGGTATTTGGGATAATTTATTTGGTAATTTTAATAAAGCGAAAGTAGTGGAAGAAAATCCCAAGGAAAAAGGAACAACAATGGATGAAGATGGTATTTTGACCCTCATCAACTTCAGGCACTCTCGCAATGTAGTCAACAACTTTCATATTCGGTAAGCTTGTATAAAAGAAATTAACTTCTACTAACATAAAATCTTAGAAACTTTCATAAGATGGCTCCATGATTGCTCTGCAATTAAAACATCTTGGTATGCCGTCCAAATTTCAGACTTTTGGGGAACACATACCCATATCACTTTCTCGAGAGCTGCAAATAATTTAAACGCCTTTATGGAAAAAAATCTAACCTCGATTCCGTAATGTGAGATAGACGAACTTCATGACTTGCATAGAAACCAAGTCAATAGCGTTAAACAATCAATCCCAAAGAACAATCATATCGTAAGAGTAATAAAATAGAAGCATCCAAGGGCATCCCACTATGCAACAACGAGATCCATACATTTTTACCAAACCCCACAATCTCTATAATATTATTTAAGAACACATTTTAAAAAATGAATTTTGTTTTGTAAGTTATTATATGAAATTACATTACAAATATCAAAGAATAATTGAAATAGGAAATGATATAATAGTCTTTTAAAATTATTGATAAAACTATGGAAAGTATATATTTTGCATTAAATAGTTTATTTGTTATTTAATTTCTTAATTATTTTTAATATTATATATTTTAAAATAATAATCAATTCATATATATTCAAAGAAAAAAATCTATTCAAAATCTTGCTATATGTTTTACTATAATTTATTATATTTTATTTGAATATATATCAAAACAAAATTTGAAAAATATTTTACTAATTTTATAAAAAGTTAGACATAAGAAAACTATTTTTTTAAAGAATTCGTAAACTAACCACAAAAACTAGAGTCATTTAACGGTGCATATTAGAGTTATGTTTTCAGGATTATAAATTTTTTCGGGTTAGCCCGAATAATATTTTAGTTTACTGCAAAACGGGTTAAATAGACAAATTATCTATATTGTAAAATTCAAATAAAAACAATTTTCTTAAATTTCAAAACAATTTCTATAAAAAAATTACTCCGCGCTATAATTAGCGCGGGTTAAATCCTAGTATAAAAACATTAAAGAAATCAAACCATAAAATCTAAGAAATAAGACATGGCGCCATGTGCCTGACAATAATATAATAAAAGTTAATGGGAGTAAAATAAGAATCTGAAGAGGTATGGCCATTACACCACACAGATATTCTCAATACAATCCGACTCTTTCATTCTGAAAATAGTTCAATATATTTTTGATATACACAACCGTTTTAGGGGTAGATCCTCTACACCTTATAGCACTCTCAATTGATTTCGACTCAACAACCTACAACAGAAGCTTACGAGAAGACCCTTCAAAATGACAATCAAGCAAACAAATGGAATAGAATTAGTTAAGTGACTTAAATATATTGAACCGTTTTTTGTATTTATGTTATGCACATAACATAAATACAAAAAACGACATGGAGAAGAATCTAAGTGAGTTAATCTGAAGATTTTATACAATCAAGTGACCAACATAAAATAGTTTCCATTAAAAAATGTGTAAATGCATTTTTAAAAACTTTTGAAGAAATCTGAAGGAGATCTAGAAAGGTCACATATTCCCCAATTTGTCAAAGAACATGCTTTAATGCTTAAATTTGAACCTGGTCAATTGTAAAAAGATTGATTGAACTATTTATATGTTTTTTTATCCAAAACTAAAAATAAAGTTTAGCATGCTTTAACCTAAACTCATAAGTCCATAACTATATCAAACGTGAGTAATCATAAAACTGAAACATGACAAACCTTAAACCTTATAAACCCCAAATCTTACCGGACATGTAACACAAATTAAACTTAAAGATCTAATAGAAGAAGCAAACGATTGGAATTGTAGAACTTACATCTTCCCATTTTGGAAATACGTTTTGAATAGAAGTTAAGGCCCTTTGCGAATTGACATCAATTGTATCTTGGAATATACCGTATTTTTACAATTGAATAGAAGTTAAACCTTGTTTTGTGTAGAGAACTACCCGGACACGATTAAAGAAAGCAAAAGAATAATTAAATTAAGAGCAGGAGGTTTTGTGTAGAGAACTTCTGACTGTACGAAATTGTCCAAAATCTGGTCTTTCTCCAATTTGCGTCGTATTTACCTAAGTAACGTGAAAAGAGTTTAGAAACTACAAATATGCGAANAATAGTTTATTTGTTATTTAATTTCTTAATTATTTTTAATATTATATATTTTAAAATAATAATCAATTCATATATATTCAAAGAAAAAAATCTATTCAAAATCTTGCTATATGTTTTACTATAATTTATTATATTTTATTTGAATATATATCAAAACAAAATTTGAAAAATATTTTACTAATTTTATAAAAAGTTAGACATAAGAAAACTATTTTTTTTAAAAGAGTTCGTAGACTAACCACAAAAACTAGAGTCATTTAACGGTGCATATTAGAGTTATGTTTTCAGGATTATAAATTTTTGCGGGTTAGCCCGAATAATATTTTAGTTCACTGCAAAACGGGTTAAATAGACAAATTATCTATATTGTAAAATTCAAATAAAAACAATTTTCTTAAATTTCAAAACAATTTCTGTAAAAAAATTACTCCGCGCTATAATTAGCGCGGGTTAAATCCTAATATAAAAACATTAAAGAAATCAAACCATAAAATCTAAGAAATAAGACATGGCGCAATGTGCCTGACAATAATATAATAAAAGTTAATGGGAGTAAAATAAGAATCTGAAGAGGTATTCCCATTACACCACACATATGTTCTCAATACAATCCGACTTTCATTCTGAAAATAGTTCAATATATTTTTGATATACACAACCGTTTTAGGGGTAGATCCTCTACACCTTATAGCACTCTCAATTGATTTCGACTCAACAACCTACAACAGAAGCTTACGAGAAGACCCTTCAAAATGACAATCAAGCAAACAAATGGAATAGAATTAGTTAAGTGACTTAAATATATTGAACCGTTTTTTGTATTTATGTTATGCACATAACATAAATACAAAAAACGACATGGAGAAGAATCTAAGTGAGTTAATCTGAAGATTTTATACAATCAAGTGACCAACATAAAATAGTTTCCATTAAAAAATGTGTAAATGCATTTTTAAAAACTTTTGAAGAAATCTGAAGGAGAGAAAGGTCACATATTCCCCAATTTGTCAAAGAACATGCTTTAATGCTTAAATTTGAACCTGGTCAATTGTAAAAAGATTGATTGAACTATTTATATGTTTTTTTATCCAAAACTAAAAATAAAGTTTAGCATGCTTTAACCTAAACTCATAAGTCCATAACTATATCAAACGTGAGTAATCATAAAACACATGGTTCTAAAAATCGTGCTAGTCGTCCGCCTAGGCGGCGCCTAGTCGCTTAATCACACATGACCAATCCGATTTTGTTAAAATCGGTAGAATAAATCGGGTCAATTTCAAGGCGGTCTAATTCAGCTAAAGTCGGGCAAATCGGTTCAATTTCCGGTTTAATGCTTGGTTTAGAATTTTAAATTAATTGATGGGCTCTCAAAACGACAACGTTCAAGTAACTCAAATGAAATAAAAAAAACTAATTAAAAAGAAAAAGAAATAAAACGTGGGTTAGGGTTCACTTATTCAATCATCAATCATCTTTCATTCTTCCACAATCACTTATCTCTGTACGTTATTTTTAGATTCTCGTCAATTTTATCTGATGTATCTTGTAAATTGATTTTATATTTGCGATCCATTCATCTCTCATAGTTTTTTAATTTTCTTCTATGACTTTTAGTACAACAAACATATTATATAAAAAAAAAATATATATATATAAATAGATATATATTTCGTTAACGCCTAGGCCCCGATTAATCCGCCTAAGCGCTAGTCCCCTAGAAACGCCTAGCTACCGCCTAGCGATTTTTTGAACATTGATAAAACATGACAAACCTTAAACCTTATAAACCCCAAATCTTACCGGACATGTAACACAAATTAAACTTAAGGATCTAATAGAAGAAGCAAACGATTGGAATTGTAGAACTTACATCTTCCCATTTTGGAAATACGTTTTGAATAGAAGTTAAGGCCCTTTGCGAATTGACATCAATTGTATCTTGGAATATAACAGTATTTTTACAATTGAATAGAAGTTAAACTTTGTTTTGTGTAGAGAACTACCCGGACACGATTAAAGAAAGCAAAAGAATAATTAAATTAAGAGCAGGAGGTTGGTGAAGAAGCTTCTCGAATTTAAGAACTAAGTTCGGAGAGAACTTCATCACCAATTGCGAAAGTAGAACAAAAACTTAAGAAAAGACTTGCAAAAAGTAAACTAAAAAGAGGCACAATATAGGTCACGAAATTGTGTCTGTAAAACATGTATTTATAGGTCTTCAACTCTTACTTTGGTCGTCATTAGGGTTTCTTTGAAGAGAAAACTAAGAGGGCTTGAAGATGGGTTTTATAGAGCTGTTTTTGGGCAGTTTCTGGTTCACCGCGTGTGCGTGGCTTGGACCAGCGGCCAGGAGTGTGTTTGCCGCGGCCAGGAGCCTTGGACCCGCTGTGGTTGGCCTATGAGGTTGAAACTGCAATTCTTCTCTTGCTTCTTTCGCGAGACTGCAGAACATGCTTTCAGTCAATTGGATGTATTTTGATATCTAACTGTTGGATTGCCTTGAAACCAACTAGGTATGAAAGGTGGTTCTCCCTTCTATCTTGTATCCAAATTTGGACGTGATCGGAAGATGACAAGGTCTCCATCCGATGCCAAACTTCTGACTGTACGAAATTATCCAAAATCTGGTCTTTCTCCAATTTGCGTCGTATTTACCTAAGTAACGTGAAAAGAGTTTAGAAACTACAAATATGCGAAAATCATAATAAAAACATGTAAAACCAAGTGAAACACTTATTAAAGTGTTCTTAAATAGATAGTAAACCGGGTAAAGATACGGTGTTATCACACCCCTAGAGTTAAACCTTGTTTGTCCTCAAACAACACAAAACTACAATTGTATCTTGGAAATACGTTTTGAATAGAAGTTAAACCTTGTTTGTCCTCAAACAACACAAACCTTGTTTGTCCTCAAACAACACAACACTATTTAATTTTTATCAGCATTAATTAAATATGTTGCCAAGCAAGTTTTTTTTTTAAAAAAACCTACATAATATCTTTATTGTTAGATGTTGACTTTCTAATTAATTATAATATCTATAAATAACATTTAATCTTTATTTGATTGATAAAATTATTTAAAATATAATAAATCAACATTAATCCATGATTATAGAAATTAAATGTAAATCCAATTTTGAAAATTTAGACGTTCAATTTAAAAATTTAGGTTTGGTTTAATCTGGTTTTTTAATTGAACCATAATTAGATCAAATAATATAATTCTTATTATTACAAACACTTTAACTTGATAAAACTTCAAATATTCAAAATTAGTAAATATTTAGATTATACATTAATATGGTGGGGCGGGTTAGGGTTATGTTTTTACAATTGCGGTCTTTTGCGAGTTGGTTTGCCACAACATGCAAAATAGCAGGCTGATTCGAGGTAGATTAAAAGGACGGGTTAGCCCATTTTAACATTCATAAATATTAAATTAGTGAAATTTGATTCTAATAAAACAATAAAATATTTGGTTGTGTGATAATCTAAATTCACATAATAACAAAGTTTACAATTAGGATTGCATTGATATATACTTAACTAACTCATACCCCTATTCTACTAATATCCGCCAATATGATAACATCATACAACTTTTATAACAATTTTTTTTTGTTAGAAAGCACACGTTGGTATCATTTAAGGTTACAAAAATCACATAATCATAAAAATTTTCATTAAAATTCAAGTCAAACCATTTTCGTTAGTATTTGGTTTACAAAAAATAATGTATAAAAATTGTTGCCAGCACATAGCGCGGGTTAGAATCTAAATTTCGCATAGCACATATTAGAAATATGATATAATTAAACATCAAAACACATATCGCACAATAAATCAACAAAATATTATCTTATCACTAAAAATCTAAGAATTGCTGAGCTTTGTCAAGAGATCTTAGAAGTGGTAAAAGGTTTCTTATTGATCAATGTGCAAGGTCAACGCCTTATATCAATGCAATAGATAGAACAATATAGACCTAATGTTAATTACACAGATGGAGGCCCATTTAGGCCCAATACCCCCCCCCTCCCCTCAAGGTGGCGTGTGGAGGTTACGAACACCCAACTTGTCTAGAAAAGCCGCAAATTCCTTATGTCCTAAAGCTTTAGTCATAATGTTTGCAAGCTGAGTTGTTGTGGAGACATGTGTTGTGGATATCGTACCTCATATAATCTCATCGCGGATAAAATGACAATCGAGTTCAACATGCTTCGTACAGGCATGGTAAACCGGGTTTTTGGCAAGGTTAATGACGGAAAGACTATCGGAGTGGAGTAAGGTCGGTGCCGAGCAATCTTTACCAAGGGAAGGTAGTAACTCACGTAACCAAAGGATCTCACAAACTGTGTCAGCCATCGCTCTATACTCCGCTTCGGCTGAACTCCGAGAAACAACGTCATGCTTGCGAGTTTTCCATGATAAAGGAGATCCACCAAGCTGAATAAACCATCATGTTAAGGATCTTCGAGTAATCAGACAAGCAGCCTAATCTGAGTCACACCATGCTGTGAGTGTCAATTTCGTATTAGCTCGAAGCAATATGCCTTGTCCCAGACTATTCTTAAGATACTTAACCACACGAAGAGCAGCCTCCTAATGAGCTGGCTTAGGATCATGCATAAATTGAGAGAGTATATGAATGACATAAGACAGCTCGGGACGTGTTACACCGAGATAAATCAGCTTACCAACCAAGCGACGATAACAGAAAGGTTCAGACATAGATACACCTTGAACCAATGCTAGCTTATGATTATGTTCCAAAGGAAACGACACGGGTTTAGCTCCAAGCAATCCAGTTTTCGTTATGATATCCAGTGCGTACTTCCATTGACACAAATATATTCCGGCAGGACTACGATCAACTTCGATTCCCAAGAAATATCAAAGAGGAAATATTGTTAAATGCGATGATAAAGGACATATTGTTATCGGTGATAATGAGATCGTCCACATAGACCAGAACATGAAGCCGAATATTCTCATTCTCAAGAGTGAAGAGAGAATAGTCTGAGCCATCCTGTTGGAAGCCATAATCTATCAAAGCGCTAGCGAGTTTGGCAAACCAACAACGAGGAGCCTGCTTCAAACCGTAAAGAGCTTTATGAAGACAACACACCTTGTGTTTGTCCGCCGTACGAAACCCCGGTGGGAACTGCATATAGACTTCTTCATCAAGATCACCGTGGAGAAAAGCATTGTGGACGTCCATTTGATGAACTTCCCAATTATTTGATGCAACTTGTTGAAGAAATGTCCGTACAGTAACAATATTTGCGACATGAGCAAAGGTTTCATTGAAGCCAACGCCTTCAGTTTGATTATTTCTTAGCACGACAAGACGAGCTTTATGTCTTTCAAGCGTGCCATCGGAATTAAACTTCAATTGAAAAACCCATTTGCAACCACGTGCTTTCTTTCCTGGGGGTAAATATTTGACACTCCATGTACCAAGTTCATAAAGAGCAACAATTTCATCTTCCACCGCGAATCGCCATTTCTCTTTTTAAATTGCTGCTTGGTAACTTCGCGGCTCAATGCTAGCGGTAACAGCAAAAAGATAAGTCTGATAAGATTCAAAAAAATGAGCACTCGATAAGTAATTGTTAATTGGGAACGGTGTTGCTGACGGATAAGGTTCATGAAGAAAGGTTTGAACATAATCAGCCAGTTTCGTGGGTCGAGATTTCTGTCGCAGACCACGTCCAAGAGGTTCTGGTTAAGCAGGAACCATAGACGGATCTAAATTAAAATTATCATCAGAAGAGGTGGAAGATGAAGCACCAGATGAAGACGAAGATGCAACAGTTTCCGGAACAATTTCGGCAACTGTATCGACAGGAGTAGGCGATGGAGGAGTAGATTCATCAACCATATATGTCGCAGGACTATGCAGCATCTGATCAAGCGGGGATAGAGCGTCCAAAAATGGTTCAATACGCACCTGATATTCAAAGAAGACATCAGCATCATTAAACATCATTGGTTGAGGTTCGGTGATGTCAAGACAAGGCGGAGAAGTCGTAGGCGGGGAAAAAATGGGAAATCAGAATCAAAGAAGATCATGTTTCGCGAAACAGAAATCTTCCCAGTTTCCATGTTATAGACTCTCCAACCCTTTTTCCCGAACGGGTATCCGAGAAAAACAGATTTGTTAGTCCTACTAGCAAACTTATCACCACCATGCTTTTGATTGTGAACATAGCAGAGACATCCGAAAACTTTAATGTGATTCATGGGGGGCAATTTATCATAAAGTAATTCGTATGGAGTTTTCCCATTCAATACCGAAGAATGGGTACGGTTGATGAGATATCCAGCGGCAAGAGCACAATTGCTCCAAAATTTAACCGAAATATGAGTTTGGAATCGCAAAGCCCGAGTTGTATTAAAAAAATGGCGATGTTTACGTTCCACTCTGCCATTTTATTAGGGAGTCCCCACACACGAAGTCTCATGGATGATCCCTTTTTGGGCAAAATAATCGCGCAAGCAAATAAATTCAGAGCCATTGTCACTGCGAAGAGTTTTAACTTGGCGGTTAAATTGTCGTTCCACCAAAGCAATAAAATTCTTGAGATGCAACAGTGCATCCTGTTTTCATGGCAAGAGATAGATCCATATGGCTCATGAGTAGTCTTCAAGTATGGTGAGAAAGTATTTTGATCCGCAAATGGCTGTTGTGCGATACGGACCCCAAATGTCACAATGAATTAACTTAAAAATCATACTCGACTTATTATTGCTAAACAAACCAGAGATTCTTTTCCTTTGGTTTGTTTAGCACGGATACAAACTTCGCATGCTTTGGAATCAAAAACACCGCTACTTAAATCAGATAAATATAACATATCTAAAACATTCGAAGAGGGATGTCCCAAACGACTATGCCAAAGCTCCAATGAAGTAGAATCCAAGCTCTGAATCATCGCAGTGATTTCCATTCCTCGAAAAAAATACAGCCCATTCACTTGCTCACCCGCTCCAATAAGCGTCTGAGTAATGCGATCATGAACCACACAAATACGGTCAGATATCTGAAACATACTGCCCCTATCTCTAGTCAGTTGTGAGACAGAAATCAGATGACAATGCAGCCCATCCACAAAAAATACATTTCGAAGATCAAGTTGAGATCCCATATAAACATTTCCTTGTTTATGGGAAGTTGTAAATCTGCCATCAGGAAGCTTAATCAGCATATGTGCCATATCGCATACATCAGACAAATAATCAAGACTTCATGTCATTTGGTTTGATGCACCTGTATCAATGATCCAAGACTCAAGAAAATACGTACCCGAAAGCATATTATCGGAAAGGGATTTGCGCTCATTCAGCATTGTTACCAACGTGTGCCATTGTTGATCATTAAGACCACTAAAACCGATAAGATCCGCTGAAGTGATTGCAGAATTTCTCGAAGAAGAAGTCCCACCACCGGATCTGGTCACTGCATTTGTTGTGACAACGTGATTCGCACGGGCAGGCGCTACTTGCTGGCCACGGGAGGATCCTGGAAGTGATAGAATCCCTGATGAGTGAGACGGATTTGAATCACTTGATCCAGAGCCCGACTTGGACCGAGTGCGCTCACCCCACCACGGAGGAAAACCAATTTTCTTGAAGCATCGCTCAGCTGGATAGGCATTACGACCACACAAGGTAAACACAACACAAACATCGTTGTTAGAGAGAATTCGAGGTTGTGATTGTACTGCAAAACTCACGCCAACAGCTCTCTCCTCATGTATCTGAGCCAGTGATTTTGACTCCTCGTCTTGAGTAAGGACGTTGTAAGCTTCATCGAGAAATGGCAAGGGAGTTCTCGACAATATAGAGGATTTGACTCCATACAACGACTCATCAATGCTCATGAGAGTTTGATGAAGTTTATCCTCCTCACGTTCTTTTGCGATTTCTTCAAGAGATTTACCATGTTGGTAATCAGCCATACTCGTCCAAAGCTTTGTTAATCGTCCAAAGCTTTGTTAATCGTCCAAAATACGCTTCGATCGTTGAACCTTGTTAAAGATAAGTGGCCAATTCTGTCTTAAAACGTTGAATCCTTTGGCCGTTTTTTTACTAAAAATCGCCTCTGAATTTGAGTCAACAGACCGTAAGCATCTTCGCAGTGTGAAAGCGAAGTGCACAACAACTCATCAATCGTGAGTTTAATCCACGAGATAACCAATGCGTTATTGGCGCACCAGTCTTCATAATCATTGGAATCCACATATGGTTTTGGGATTGATCCATCCGCGAATCCAAATTTTTTCCTTGCTTGCAAAGCCAATTTTAGGCTGGCAAACTACTCGTCGTAGTTTGGTCCGCGAAGCAGAGGTCTTGAGATCACAAAACCCGGATTGTCACCATAGGTCAGGTCATATGGCGAGATTGTCCGTCTTGTTACCTCAGTTCGAGGTGTGTTTCTGGTTACGGAAAACTCTTCGTGAGTTGGGTCGGTCATGAAGAAAAAGTTTTCGACAAAGTGTTCGAAAAAACTTAGGTCAAAGAAGAAGTGAAAGAAAACAGAGATCCGAAAAAACATAAGTTAGATAATCTGATTGGTAAAGAGATTTTGAGAAGAAGGGAATTGAAATCGATAACCAGAAAATCTAGTTCTTAGGTTTAGTGCTCTGATACCATGTCAAGAGACCTTAGAAGTGGTAAAGAGTTTCTTATTGATCAATGTGCAAAGTCAACGCCTTATATACAATGCAATAGATAGAACAATATATACCTAATGTTAATTAGACAGACGGAGGCCCATTTAGGCCCAATAAGCTTTAACTTGTTGTAGAGCAAAGTGCGGATAAATCTGTGAATTCAAAACCCCAACACTCCCATCTTGAGACAACCCTAATCCAACTTCAGGCATTTGATTATTCGCATAACCCATCCGTGAATAACTATTGAAATCAAACCCAAGAAGCTCAATTCCATAATTCAAATCAAATCCTCTTGTGGTTGATCTACGGAGCATGGGTACGTCGATTTGGACCAAGTACCCGTCCCGGGTACGGCTTGGGTACGGATACGTGACTGGTACGTGTGGGAAACGTCTCCGAAACGTCTCCATCAAACCGGGGACGGCAACCTCAGAACGGGGATGGTAATTTTGGGAAACGGGGACGTCTCCGGTACGTCTCGCCGGAAAACTTACCGTACCTGTAATTTTTTTTTTTTTTTGATCAAAATAGTTGTAATTAAACTTAAAACCCTATTTTAACTTATCTTTGAAAAGGAAAATATTAAAATAAAAGGAAAAAGCGTTTAGGGACCATTTGCCTTGCATCAACGAGGGTTATTAAATTATTAAACTTGGTGATCAATTGATCTGCACAAATTAGGGTTATGATCAATTGATCTGCACAAATTAGGGTTATGATCAATTGATCATTGATCATCACAGACTTGACTCTTTGCCTTCTCTCTTCGAAAGACTCCTCACCGATCACGTCTCTCAACTTCTCAAGTCTCACCCTCACGTCTCTCAAGTCTCATCCTCCGGCCTCCGCCTCTCACCACGATTCAGGTATGTCTGTAGTTCTTCACTTCTTCTCTCACGCTAATTATAGAGAACTCGTTTTAGAATTTGTTCACATAATTATAGAACTCACGGTAAGTCATGAACTCACATAATTATAGAACTCACGCTAAGTCAACAAAAATAAGTTAAAATAATTATAGAACTCGTTTTAGAATTTGTGTGTTTTATGCTCGTTTTGACTTTATGCAGTTTGATTAAATGAATACTTCTCAAGGACAAACTGAAAATATTGGTAGTAGCACCGGATCTACTAATACGCCCATTGAAAGTGAAGTCGACGCTCCATTATGGAGATATGTGACTAAGTTAGAGAAACAAGGAAAAGGAGGAACATGGAAATTCCAGTGTAACTTTTGTTCTGAGGTTCGACAAGGTTCGTATTATAGAGTTAGAGCTCATCTGCTTGGATTAAAGAATGCTGGTGTTTCTGTTTGTAAGAAAGTGCCAAAGACTGAAATACTTGCAATGAAGAAGTTGGAAGACGACTTTGAGAAGAAGAAAAATGAGTCTGGACCAAAAGAAGTGTCTTTGCCTTGTGAAGTTGGCTCTGCTTATAAGAAAAGAAAGTCTGATGTTTCACCAATCGTTAGAGCATTTGGTATTGAAGGCAGGGACCAACTAGATCAAAAAATTGCAAGAATGTTTTTTACTGGAGGTTTAGCGTTTAATCTTGCAAGGAATCCACATTACCGTAGGTCATATTAGTTTGCTGCTGCCAACAAACTTGATGGTTATGTGCCCCCTGGTTATAATAGGCTGAGAACAACCTTGTTAGAGAAAGAAAGGAACCATGTTGAGAAGTTATTAGATCCACTTAAGTTAACATGGAAAGAAAGAGGGGTCACGATGGTGTCAGATGGTTGGAGCGATCCTACAAGAAAACCTCTAATAATTTCATTGCTACTTCTGGGAATGGTCCTGTGTTTCTCAAGGCTGTGAATTGTTTTGGCCAAGTAAAAGATAAATTCTTCATTCCTGATTTGATGAAAGAAATTATAAATGAGGTGGGTCATCAAAACGTTGTGCAGATCATTACAGATAATGCAGCAAATTGTAAGGCAGCTGGAGAGCTTATTGAAAGTACGCATCCTCACATCTATTGGACACCATGTGTTGTTCATACCCTTAATCTGGCGTTGAAAAACATTTGTGCAGCAAAGAATGTGGAAAGGAATGCATAAACATATGATGAGTGCAGCTGGATAACAATAATTCATGATGATGCTCTTGCAATCAAACATTTCATCATGAATCACAACATGAGACTAGCAATCTTTTGTAAGTTCTCTCCTCTTAAGTTGCTTTCGGTTGCTGATACTCATTTTGCTTTCATCATTGTGATGCTTAAGAGACTGAAGCTTATCAAAAACGACCTTCAAGCCATGGTCATAAGTGATGAGTGGTCTACTTATAGAGAGGATGACATCGGGAAAGCAAACTTTGTTAAGGAGAAGATTGTGAATGATGATTGGTGGGAACATGTGTCTTACATTATTGATTTCACAAAGCCTATATATGAGATGATTAGATTATGTGACACTGACAAGCCATGCCTTCACTTGGTATATGAGATGTGGGACTCCATGATTGAGAAGGTGAAGTTTGAGATCTACAAGAAAGAAAAACGTGAATTGTCTGAACATAGTCTTTTCTATGAAGTTGTTTATGAGATCTTAGTGGCTCGTTGGGCAAAGAATAATACTCCCTTACATTGTCTAGCTCACTCTTTAACCCCAAGGTATATGATCTTAAATTATTATTTTTTTATTCTATTTTTTTGTTTTCTTGCCACATGTGACATATATAACACGTTTTTGTATGTGATAGGTTTTATAGTGAAGCATGGCTAATTGAGGATTCCACAAGAATTGGCCCACATAGGGATGGAGAAGTCTCATGTGAGAGGATGAAGTGTTTTAGAAGATTGTTTCCCAATACTGATGATCATACTAAAATTTTGAATGAGTATGCATTATTCTCGATGAAGAGTGGACCTTTTGAGGATCTAACATGCATTTCGGCGATGTATACTATGGAACCCAAGAATTGGTGGGCTAACCTTGGTACCCAAACTCCTCTCCTCCAGACTTTGGCTTTTAAGTTGCTTGGACAGCCTACTTCATCTTCTTGTGCTGAGCGCAATTGGAGTACTTACTCATTTATTCACTCACTTAGAAGAAACAAGTTGAATCCAAGTCGTGCTCAAGATTTGGTTTACATCCACAACAATCTACGTCTTTTATCAAGAAATACTGATGAATATAAAGATGAGAAAACCAAGATGTGGGATGTTGGTGGAGATGGATTTGATTCCATGGAAGATGTGAGGTTCTTGGAGTTTTCTGATCTTTCACTAGATGAGCCGGATTTTGAAAATCCATTGCTTGATTAGCTTATTTTTATTGTTATTTAAGATATTAGAATGATGTGTTTTTTTTTTTTTATGTTGAGACTTTATTTCTATTTATAATTTAAGGGTATTATTTCTTATATTTTTATTGACGTACTCATGCCGTACCCGTATCCATAAATTTTAACTTTGCCGTTTCCCGTCCCCGTTTCCGTACCCGTTTCCTGTCCCCGTACCCGTCTCTGCGCAACATAGGTTGAAGCAGCTCCACCATCAAACCCAGTTTCATTTGGCCAAAATCCATTTGCAATTTGAGACCTTGAAGCTCCTTTTAGGTTCAAACCGGCCGTGAGAGGAGGTTGTAAAACAGAGTCGTCGGCGGGTTCGATTCCACTTCCGGTGGCGGAGATTATCGACGGCCTAACTCTTCGGCCTCGTCATTCGAATTTAAGGTGTCGATCTTTGTTTGATTTCTTGTGAATCTGAAGTTCCTCCTTCTCCTTCAGCTTCTTCTTCCACTTCCTTTTCCTTTTCATTTTCCTTTCCACAGTGTTGAAACCCTTAAAATCGGTTTCTTTCGCCGTCTTCTCGTTGTCCTGATTCTGTGATGAAAGTTGATTTGGGTTATTGGGATCCATGATGGACCAGGTCAAGGTGTAAGGACGTTGGGACTAAAAATTACCAAACTTTTTTGGTTCTCTCAGAGATTCAAGGTGGGCGTGTGTAATCTTTTGACCTAGGTAAAAGTAACAAGTTTTATTTTTATAAAAATTTCACACTTATTATATATTTT
Source organism: Eutrema yunnanense (assembly GCA_002933935.1). Lineage (NCBI taxonomy): Eukaryota > Viridiplantae > Streptophyta > Magnoliopsida > Brassicales > Brassicaceae > Eutrema > Eutrema yunnanense. Next base: position 52,869 of record PKML01066505.1, on the reverse strand, counting down.
TATAAAGGTAACCCGTAATTTTTCTTTTTAATAACAAGAATAATAACAAGTTGACAACTCGCAGCATCTAAATAGAAAACGGTAAAAAGATTTATATTTTCTGATGATAAATTTGACAATCTCCTTTATATAAAAGGGACTGATTTCCAGGCCTCTCAAGGCTTCCACCTCAGCATAAATATTCAGAAAAATATTCCTCCAATCAAAACATTTAAACTACCCACATCATCTGTAGATACGAATCGCTGGAAGTCGCATTATGAAAAAGCCAAACATTCCTCTCTAAAATGAGAATCGCTTCCACTCCCTGACCCTTCCAATTCACCGACAACAACGTTTTAGCCGTTTCAAATCGCAACCACCACTCCGCCCTCTGTATATAGACTCACTTTTTCGAAGTCCAAACTGACGCTCTCTATCATTGATCAAAGACTTTCGGATTATTTCGTGCTCATAATACTTCTTATTCCTATCTCATAATGCTTCTCCAATTCATAATTCTGTAGATAAAACTCACGATTGATTTTATGAGGACTTTGTGCTAATTTTTTGTTGAACAAAATATCGATTTTAGGTTGGCAACGTCGGCTCCATTCTCCAGACGCTTCGGATGAAGAACTATCCACGCTCAACGATTGTCAAGGTTTGGATGACTTTTTCCTCCTTCTTTAAGTTCTATTTAGTTTGATTCTCATCTAATTGCAATAGGTCGATTGATTGGTCATCACGAACCGATTCCTCCGGTACTTGACCCAAAAGCCGATCTTTCTCATGTAACAAGCTTGGCCATTCCTGGAACAATTGTTCTTGGATCTCAATCTGACACTGTAAGCTTCTTTGTCCCGCCTTAGATAAAGAGGATTAAGAGTAAGATGGTTTAATTTGGCCTATCTTTTATGAGATTTGGATCGTTTGTGGAATCTATTGGTCGACCAATCAAACATTAAACGGGGAAATATTTTTGATGATATGCAGAGTTTGTACCAGTCATGTGGGGCGAGGAAGTTTACGGTACAGAACTTGGGACCGGAAAAATGTTGGTGAGACAACCTAAACCATTGGAAACTTCTAAATAATTTCCCCCCAAACCATTCATTATTCATCTCAAAGATACTTTAGTTTTCCTCCATCTCCTCTTTTTCCACTTATATTCTGTAGTTAAGTACATGAACTATGCAACGACTTTAATGGCTAAGTTGGAACATGGCGCCCATCTGTTTGGTGCTTCTAAGTTCTAACCAAGGGAAGTCAATGCTCTGTGAGTTTTGACCGATAGTGTTTCATTGATTAAAACTCTACTTCCTTAACACTGCATGTATATTCTTCCATTTACTTGATACGCTATTTTTGTTTTTGGTTAAAAATCAGTAGTTTAGAATTTGGCTTGACGTAGGTTATGAAAACTAAAAGACTATACTTCAAATATGTTGTATTCTTTGTTTACACATCATTTTAGTGCCTACATCTAAGAAATATTTTGCAGGAAGTACTTATAAATCATATATTTTTCATAGCAGAAGTTCTTCACATCTCATGCTGTATTGGAAGTTTGGTTTAAACATAACTTGAGAGTCTCCCCTACGACCCTATTCATAAAACATTCATCTTTCATCCTTTTACTTGGATAATGAGAATCTTAGTTTCCTTGCTTTTCTTGGATGAACAATTTTTTTTTTAAAACCTTCTTGATCGTTGTTCTTGGTGTTATAAACAGAGAGTGAGAACAATTGAAAGGTACTTCATACAAGACTAAAAAAATTCTTCTGTAAGGAAGATGAAAATAATCTCTTCTGGTATATATATAGAGTTGTGATTTGTACACAAGCCATTCGAATATAGAGTTGTGTTTTGTGCATGATATTTTTATAGAGTTCTTGCTAAACATAATACATTGATGATAATGCTGCGAAAACAGGAAGATTCATAATTCATTTAAAAACCGAAAAGAGAATGGAGCATCATGGGTTGAAAAGAGAAGCAAACAGAGACGAAGATAAATATGATCAATACTAATCATGCCGATTGCTTATGGTGCTTATCTTTGTTTCCTTTTGCTTCTTTTGTTTTCTCTGTGTCTCTACATTCTATTTAATAATAAGTGGTATTGTAATATGTGACAAAAACCATATTAAACTGATGTGGAGCAGTAGCATCTACTGTTCTTACATAGTGATATGTGTCCTGTGGAGCCCCATCCTGACTTTTCAGTTCCATGTAAGTATACTCTTTCTCTCTATTTCTTCAATTTCGATGATAACTACTAGCTAACTTAACTTGGGACACATGATTTGCTTTGCAAAATCATATTCTTTTTCGCATTCATTATACCCAAACTTACTCCACCGTAAACTTAAGTTCGAGCATGGATCGAATGGATTTATAAATGCACATTATAGAGATATGTGTTTATCTGTTGGATTGACTATTGTGTTTTTCCATAGTTAGAAGAGAACTAAAATGAGGTATATAGAGAAACCGAGACAGTACTAAAAATAAGAAACCGAGGCAGCTTAAACTTGTGACTTATGACCATGGGAAACAAGAAAGTAAGTTATGTGGCAGTGTTACTTTTCATTACCAAATAGGGAACTCTACATATATGAAAAGAAAACGAGTGGACAACTTAGACTGTGATACGATGTAGACGTGAACACTATGAGGCAGAGTGAAGAGAAGCCTTGGAAGCAAGCAGAGGGTTTGCTGTTATCAAAGGAATTAGAAGTATAAATAAGAGTCGTTGTTGTTCTTCATGGATTATGCATTTTGAGAAGTGTATCAACAAACCTGCGTGTTTGTAGGCTTAGAGCTGCGTCTCTGTTCAATGTGTTCTTAGCTTAGGGTTCTTGGATTTGTAATTGGTTTGGAAGATAAGTAATTCAAGGAATTGGAGCTTGAAGCTTATCAGACTGTTATGTAATTCCTAATTTATCAAAGTGGAAGGCTTTACTTTTTTTTTTTTTTTTTTTTTGAACAACTACTTCATTAATAAAGTTTGAGATTACACACGAAGGATAGAGGCAGCACAGCTAAGAGCTTGTTTTGCCAAGGCGTCGGCCGAAGCGTTAGCTAGACGCAGAATAAAAACAACGGAAGAAAAGAGGAATTGAGATAACAGGGAGTAGATGTCGAGGAGGAGTTTGTGGAGCTCCTTAATCTGTTACCGAGAGTTTATAGCTCGGGCAAGGTCCTGAGCATCCGATTTTAAACAAATCTTAGTGTATCCCTTCTCCAAGGCCTGTGTCAACGCAGTCCGGATAGCTAGCGCCTCTGCCATTACGGGGGATAACACAAAGTTCTCTGCCGAATGGTTGCGACAAAGTTCCGATCCATCTTTGTCATAGAATATCCAACCAAAACCTGCCAATTTTGAGCTTTTGCATCTGAATGAAGGAGGATCAAGTCATACAGTGGAGCAACATGAAGCTTAGTTCTTTGAACGATCGATTTCGATACTATTGAGAACTGAGAGCCTTGCCATTCTTTCGTACTTATATGCTCTCTCGCAGCAGTGATAGCTTTACTTATATGCACTTTCCATTATATGTTTTTTTGTTGAGAAAAGTCTGCATGAGTGGTATATGTGCCAATCAAACTGCAAGCTCAGCACTGCATGGAATCACCATCAAATCAGTGGCTTTGTACCCTCCTAGTATTGCATAATAGTGCATATGAAACAGAGATCCTTGCAATTGAGTGAATTAGTAAATACGTGAAGACTAGCCAAGGAAGCTGAGACAAGGAAGAACATTTCATGAAACAAAGAGATGCAAACAAAACTCGCATAAAACTTTCATGTGACGTTATGCAACTAGACACATGGACATGAAAGGCTGCTAACAAAAACCCCACATATTGGGTCTCATTAGGCCCATGTATAGACCAAAAAGTATCTAAACCATAATAAACATGTCTCTATGCTCATCCCAAGATTATCTAACCGGAGAATCAAAGTGAAAAAAGAAAAAAAAAGTTATAAAACAATTTGTCTTCAAACCAAAAATCTGATTCCCCAGATTGTGAAACCCTAGCTCTGCTCTTTCTCTACACTAATCCATACTGAGAGTAGTTTCTAAGGGAAAAAATGGTGCATCTTTCGATGGATATCATTAACGATTTATTCCTCCTTCTCATTGGTCTGATTATGAGTCATCTTGCTTCTCTCTGATTGACAGTTCTGATTTCATCGCATCTCACTTCAATCGCACAGTCGAAACCGGAGATCACCTCTTGATCTTGTTGTGATACCCTCGGCTTCTACTTACGGTGTACCTTGGCGCACATGATAAATTCTATGGCGTTGAGCATCCTTTGCAAGCTGGTGGTTTTACAGAGTTTTTTGGTTCATGTAACATTTTGATCGGATTGACGAACTCTCCCACTGATATGGCGCTTTTCAGTCCATCAACTCATAAAATTCATCGGTTGAGCCTTTTGATTTCCCAGAATGTTTGATCACCTGCGAGTATGTGTTATACGGGTTAGGTTACGATTCGGTGAATGAAGATAACAAAGTTGTGAGGATGATTCAGAGTAAAGAGGCAAAATGTGATAATCTGGTTCGTTATGAAATTAAAGTTTTTAGCTTAAAGAGGAATTCATGGAAGAGAGCCGGATTGATTTTCGAGATTCAAAATGTTTTTCTTCTACTTCTACTACCATGTGTTGCATCACCGCGGAAATGGTGTTCTAGCAATAGCCTTCATTGGATTTTGTCTCAAAGGCAAGGAGTTATCGTCATAAATACGATTATAAGATTTGATCTTGCCTCTAAGGAGCTTGGAACTCTCGGTTTTCCAAATGATCTTTACGTTGAAGATAATATGGATTTAGGTGTGTTAGATGAATGCCTTTGTGCGATGGATTACCACAAGAAGAGTCGGTCCTCACATTTGAAAGGTTAGAAGTAAGAAAAAAAATAGTTTGTGCACAAATGTTGCACATGAGATTTTTGATTAATCGTCAAACTTTCCTACACCAATAAATCCATAAAAGTTGACCCTCTAAAATTTTATAAATTCAATAATCCAAACACATGTTTGATAAGTTTGTATTCAAGACCAACTCTGACCACAAGTTTACCCATGTTGATGTTTGGATTATTAGGGAATATAAAGTTGAAGGATCTTGGACTAAGTTGTTTAGGGTGACGAAACTAGAGAGTGTAAGATCATTTCACTTTATGAGACATTTGCTCTATTCCAAGGACAAGAGCAAAATTTTGCTAGAGATAAACATTGTGAAGCTCATGTGGTTTGCTTTGGCGAGTAAGAGTTTTCATACGCTTGGAATAAAAGATTTGATGGTTCATGTAGCGCAGAATTAGTCGTGAGCAATGGCAAAGCTAGTTAAGAAGGAGAGGGTCCGTTGACCCCCATAACTTTTTTAAAAATTTATTTGCATGTTTAATTTGTTAACCTTTGGTCGTAAATTTGGTTAAAGCATGTGAAGTTGACCCATGGTAAAAGTTCAATTCCTAACTCTTAGCACCCTTTTTCTATTATTGTTTTCTATTTAATCGTTTGTTTTATTGTTTTGTTCGTTTCCTTTTGATATGCTATGTACTGTTAAGGATATATGTAATATAAGCTAAGGGTCTAAATGTAATTAGACAAGCCCTAATCCCCTTCATGTACATGTGTATAAATACTTCCTATTGTACTCAATAATAATTATTCACTTTCATATTCTACATGGTATCAGAGCTACGATACCCTAAAAATCTCTAAATTTTTCACAACTCTCACAAACAAAACGTCGCAGCCGTCATCATGAGCAATCCGAGTTCCCCAACCATTAACGACACCATTCAATTCAACTCCCAAAACTTGTTTAATGTCAACACTTCCAACATCACAAAACTCAATTCCACCAATTACCTCATGTGGAGTCTTCAAGTCCATGCCCTCCTCGATGGCTACGATCTCGCTGGCTATCTCGATGGATCGATAGTCGCACCATCACTCACTGTCACAACGAATCAAGTCGTCTCCTCCAACCCAGAATACACGCTCTGGAAGAGACAAGACAAACTGATCTACAACTCTTTGCTCGGCGCAATCTCAGCACCTGTTCAACCTGTTGTCTCTCGCGCCACTACCTCTGCCCAGATCTGGGAAACTCTGACCGCAACCTATGCCAAGTCGAGTCGCGGGCATGTCCAACAATTGAGATATCAAGTAAAGACATGGACCAAAGGTAACAAGACCATTGATGAGTATTTTCAAGGTCTCACTACACGCTATGATAAGCTGGCCATTCTTGGTAAGCCCCTTGATGATGAAGATCAGATTGACTATGTCCTTACTGGACTTCCTGATGACTACAAAACAGTCATTGATCAAATCGAAGGTCGTGACACACCACCATCTCTCACTGATCTCCATGAGCGTCTCATCAATCACGAAGCTAAACTCATGGCAACGACACAATCCCTGTCATTCCCAGCCTCCGCGAATGTCGTCCAACAACGCAACAACAATCATCGTCACCAGCAATGGCCTTCAAATCGCAACAGCCAACCTTGGCAATCTGCTTCGCCGGCTCCCTACAACAACCGCTCCGAACAGCGCCAACCTAGACCCTACCTTGGTCGTTGTCAGATCTGCAGCGTACACGGTCACAGTGCTCGTCGTTGTCCGCAACTTCAGTCAATGACTCAGGCTCAGCCTCAAAGCCCCGCCTCTCCTTTCACGCCTTGGCAACCACGTGCAAATCTCGCTGTTGGGTCACCATACTCTGCTAACAATTGGCTCCTAGATAGCGGAGCCACCCATCATATCACGAATGATCTCAACAACCTGGCACTGCATCAGCCATATACCGGAGGCGATGATGTTCTGATTGGAGACGGTTCTCCTCTCACAATCTCACACACGGGTTCTACCTCACTTCCCTCTTTCTCTCGAGATCTTGCTCTCAACAAAGTTCTTTATGTACCTCATATTCATAAGAACTTAATCTATGTTTACCGTTTGTGTAACACTAATCAAGTCTCTGTGGAATTTTTCCCGGCTCACTTTCAGGTGAAGGATCTCAGCACGGGGGTTCCTCTTCTTCAAGGCAAAACCAAGGATGAACTTTATGAGTGGCCAGTGACTGCTTCACGAGCTATGGCGTTGCATGCTTCTCCAAGTCCGAAGACGACGCTAGCTTCGTGGCACTCACGCCTTGGGCACCCAGCACCATCGATTTTAAACTCTATCCTGTCAAAATTTTCCCTTCCTGTGTCTCATACATTGCAACGTACGTTATTCTGTACGGATTGCCATATTAATAAGAGTCACAAAAATTCTTTTGCCCAATCGTCCATCACTTCCACTCGACCATTACATTATATCTTCTCTGATGTTTGGTCATCCCCAATTCTCTCCATCGACAACCACAAATACTACCTCATCCTAGTAGACCACTACACCCGATACACATGGTTTTACCCTCTAAAACAAAAGTCTCAAGTCAAAGAAATCTTTGTTGCCTTCAAGATGTATTTCCGTTGCATAAGATGAAGTCCTTTACTCGTTCGTGTGACTTCGATACCGAGAAAGTAACTAATGTCACCATGATCTTTGAGAGAGAAACGATTTCCGAGAGCATCAATGATACTGGTGACCGCAGTGGGATCATTTCCTGTGATAATGATGTCGTCAACGTAGACTAAGACGTAGAGGAGAACAGATCCTGAGTTGTAGACAAATAGAGAGGCATCGGCAAAACTGTTGAGGAAGTCGCACTGCATAAGAAACTTTTTCAGCTCTATGTACCAGGCTCTTGGTGCTTGTTTTAATCCATAAATTGCTTTCTTTAAGCGGCACACATGATCCGGTCTGTCAGTATCAACAAATCCTGGTGGTTGTTTCATGTAAACTTCCTCCGTGAGAGTTCCTTGAAGGAAAGCTTGATTGACATCTAACTGCCGTATCATCCATGAGTGACTCTCAGCATGTCCAAGAACCAAACGAATAGTCACAGATTTTATAACCGGACTAAATGTTTCTTTGTAGTCGAGTCCATATTGCTGGTGAAAGCCTTTCGCAACGAGCCTGGCTTTGTACTTGTCGAGGTCGCCGGTGGGCAGAATCTTTGTTTTGAATACCCATTTACAACCGACTACGTTCTGAGACGTAGTTGGGGGTACTAAATCCCATGAATGATTGGCCAATTGCCCATCATATTCTGCAGACATTGCATTTCTCCACTTTTCGTGTTTCATTGCTTGTATGTAGGTTGTCGGTTCTGGTTCGTAGGAGTGAGGAAGTGCTGCAATTAGAGTATATTTTTGTTTCGGTTTGGATATTTGATTTTTGCTTCTGGTTTTCATTTGATGGGTGTTTTGCGGAGGATGGGCAGTGGACGAATGTGAAGGTTGATTTGTAGGTGCTGATGATGCAGAGACATCAACGGTTCGACCAGTGGGCCTTTGGGAGGTGAGTTGCGATAGTTGTTGAGTGGGTTGTGAATGGTCTCGGCCAGTGGGCCTTTGATTAGAGGTGGTGGGCTCAGGTTGGGTTTGGTGATTTAGGATTTGTGTTGGGCCAGTGGGCCTCTGGATTAAAGAGGAAGAAGAAGATGGAAGGTCAGAGAGAGAAGGCGATACCTGCGTATTCTGTCGCGGTGGTGAGGGAGGGATTTCCGGCGCGGAGGTTGTTGGAGCAGGAGACGCGAGTGCAGGCAAAGGCGTTTGCTGGTGACGGTGAGGATCCAAGCACGGGGTTTCCGATGGCAGGTTAGAGAGACACGGAATTGGTGTGACCAGTGACATCTCTGCTTGTTGTTCACGAGCTGCACATGGAGATGGCGAGGGACTTAGTGCTCGAAACGGGTATGTAGTTTCATCAAACTGGACATGGCGCGAAGCGTATATTCTTCCTGTTGGTATGTGAAGACATAGATACGCACTTTGAGTCAATGAATAGCCGACGAACACACAGGGTTGTGAGCGATCGTCAAGCTTGTGAGACGTATAAGGGCGGAGCCAGGGGAAGCATAGGGACCCAAATATTCTGAGTTTTGCATAGTTTGGCACAGACCCAAACAGCCTGTGATATGGTGATTCATGAGACAACACAGCGGTGGGCAACCTGTTGATTAAATAGACTGCAGTGGCGAAGGCAAGGGTCCAGTATGCTTTCGGGACTGACGCGGTGGATAGCAGAGACAGTCCAGTCTCGACGATGTGACGGTGTTTACGCTCATGGATCTTCTAGCGAAGACCAATATGCTCGACGCTAAATCTGTCTCAACGCCGATGCCAGTGTCACCAAAACTCACACTTCACGCAGGAACTGTCTTGGATGATGCGTCCGAATATCGGATGGTAGTTAGGAGCCTACAATATCTCTCATTTACACGCCCAGACATCTCGTTCGCGGTGAATCGCCTCTCTCAGTTTATGCATCGCCCGACAACAGACCACTGGCAAGCCGCAAAACGTGTGTTACGTTATCTCGCGGGCACATCCACACATAGAATTTTTCTTCAGTCCAACAACCGCCTCGCGCTTCACGCTTTCTCCGACGCTGATTGGGCAGGTGACATCGATGACTATGTCTCTACAAACGCTTATGTAATTTATCTTGGCAATCAGGCAATCTCGTGGTCCTCGAAGAAACAAAACGGAGTAGCTCGCTCTTCTACTGAAGCAGAATATCGAGCCATCTCAAATGCCGCAGCTGAAGTTCGTTGGATTTGCAATCTCCTCACAGAGCTCAAGATCAATCTTCCCACTATTCTGGTCATATACTGTGATAACGTCGGAGCCACTTATCTAAGCGCCAATCCGGTTTTTCACTCACGAATGAAGCACATCGCATTGGATTATCACTTCGTTCGTGGACAAGTACAATCAGGTTCTCTTCGGGTTTCTCATGTTTCAGCAAAAGACCAACTTGCGGATGCTCTAACGAAACCATTGACACGAGCCAGCTTCCATTCCGCTTGTACCAAGATTGGAGTAACACAAGTCCCTCCATCTTGAGGGGGTATGTTAAGGATATATGTAATATAAGCTAAGGGTCTAAATGTAATTAGACAAGCCCTAATCCCCTTCATGTACATGTGTATAAATACTTCCTATTGTACTCAATAATAATTATTCACTTTCATATTCTACATGTACAATCTCTAAAAGAATATTCATTCCTCCATATATAAAGTTCTCACAATTGTTTTGCTTATTGAAAATCTAGTTTTTGGTGGAGGATATAATAGTTTTTGCTCTTGTCCTTGCTTTATTTCAAGAACAAGAGCAAAATTTTGCTGATAAACATTACGAAGCTGATGTGGTTTGCTTTGGCGAGTAAGAGTTTTCATACGTTTGGAATAAAGGATTTGATGGTTCGTGTGGCAGAGCTAGTTAAGAAGGAGATGATCAGTTGATTTATTAATGTTTGGTCCCAAATTTGGTTAAAGCATGTGAAATTGACCCATGGTCAAGGTTCAATTCCTAACTCTTATTAGCACCCTTTTTATTATTGTTTTCTATTTAATCGTTGTTTTATTGTTTTGTTCGTTTCATTTGATATGCTATGCACAATCTCTAAAAGAATATCCATTCCTCCATATATAAAGTTCTTACAATTGCTTTCGATTTTATCTTTATTTTTCTCATTCCTCCACCAAAATTTAGATTTTCAATAAGTACAACAATTAACTAATATAGACATTGAATTATTCAATTATATACATAAATAGTTTGAAAAATATATATAATTCATACCATTTTTCACTCGTATTTTGAATAAAAAATATTTAAAATAGGAATGAATGATATATGACTATTTTTATATTTTATACAAAAATTTAAGTACTTGTGCTACATATTTCTTTTTTTCTTTCTTTAATTGAAAAACAACTATAGTTCATGGGGGTTTATAACAATAATAACATAATTTTTAGTTCTAGTTTTTTATAATAAAAAGTAGGAGTAGTACCTACATAATTTAAAATTAATTTTAAAAATAAACAATTTTTAAATAAGTGATTTTAACATTATTTCATAATTATATTAATATTGACCGGGTCCGCAAAGTCCGCATATATTTGAGTCTGGTCCGGCCCGACCCAAAAAAAATCGTGCCTATATTTTAAAATCTGGTCCGGCCCGAACAGGGCTATTCCATGCTTTTTCGGACTTTTCTTTGACATGTATATAAATCATAGAGAAATATCACTAAAAGTCTATGGATAATTTTTAAAGATATGAAATATATATCCTATTGTGTTAAATATATGGATAATATATAGATAAAGTCTATGGATAAATATATAATCTTTGACAAAAGCACTTGGTCGAGTTCAGTTTCAAACATTGTTGTCCAAGTTGGGTGTTACGGACCTTTACGCTCCAACGTGAGGGAGGGTATTAGGAGATAACTACGTATCTCGTAGAATCAGGAAAATATCCTTTTGTAAATAAAGAATATATCTTATTGTGTTAGGGTTTATAGAAACATCGTAATGTATAAATAGCCTTGTATTGTTATTCAAAGAAAGGCAAGCTAGTTTGATATCCAATTCTATAGGTAGCAGTATCTTAGCATATTTCCAGGTAATTTTATGATTGTTGTTTGGTTCTTTTATATCTCTATCCTAGAGTAATGAATGGGTGTCATAATTTTATTTGCAAGGTTCGTTGAAGATAGCTCTTATAGATATGAAGAGCTTGAATTGGTTTATTATTTGCTATACACATTCATGCTGATTTTCGGTAGAGTATGCGTGTGATGATTCAAAGAAAGACAAGAAATTGTTTATGTGTATCATGTCAGTTCCATACATTTCTTGGCTATTATTGCATCATGGGATACTATATATGAAATTTGCTGTGTTACTCTGCATATTGGTTAATTAATGAATAAGACGTATAGTTGAAGCAAAGTAGAGACGCAGATAAAAAAAACGAATGTAAATGAGCTTATTTTCTCCGCTAGGTAACTAATGAGCAATATCTCAAATTAAGAAAAGCAGGTTCAAAGATGATGTGGATTGGGTTTGGCATAATACACACAGGTGGGCCTCTGTTGGGCCAGACATGTTTGCAGTCAAAGAAAGAAGGGACAAGGTTTTGGGTGATGCCATTGGCCCAAACCTATTTCACTATATATGTTGTTTACAACGTAAGATATGGTGGAGGTTGAGATAAGACATCAGAGAGTTCTAGAAAAAGAGAAAAAACAGAGGGTTTTGCTACATCAAGCTTTTCTCTTCTACTTTGATGTGTCTTTGATCTCTGTCTTTCTTGTTTTGTACCTGAGAACCAAGAGACATCACAAGTTAGTGGTGTGTGTAACCTCTCTTTCATAGTGAAGGTTGGGAGCAAGAGTTCTCCCCCGAGACGTACCGGTTAGAGGCCGGGAACTCGGTTATCAAACGTTGTGTCGTTTCCTACAAGTAATCGTTACTCAAAGAAATTTCCCTACAAGTGGTATCAGAGCATACCAGGCGAGGTAGGCTGTTGCTGAAGAGGCTCAAGCCAGGCTGAAGCAGAAGACAGTCATGATGAGTAAAGATCGGGTCGAGGTGGACAGGTTTGACGGAACTGGTGACTTTTCTTTGTGGAAAGTAAGGATGATGGCTCACTTTGGGGTGCTGGGGCTGAAGAGCATCTTGAACGATGAGCAGCTGTTGAAGGATCCACCAGCTACTGCAGAAGTAGTAACTACAGAAGGCAGGGACCAGCAGACAGGGACAGCAGAAGTTGTGACACTGCCTCAAATGGTTGATCCTGCAAAGTTTGAAAAATCAGAGAAGGCAAAAGATATAATAGTACTAAATGTGGGGAATCAAGTACTAAGGAAGATCACACACTGTGAGACTGCAGCAGCCATGTGGTCTACTCTAAACAGGCTATACATGGAGACATCTTTGCCAAACATGATCTACCTACAGCTTAAGTTCTATACTTTCAAGATGAAAGATTCGAAGAGTATAGATGAAAATGTGGATGATTTTCTCAAGCTGGTGGCAGATCTAAACAACATAGGAGTGGAGATTACAGAGGAGGTTCAAGTTATACTGTTGCTGAGCTCATTATCTGACAAGTATGACCAGCTAAAGGAAACGCTCAAGTATGGGAGAGATACCTTGAAGCTGAATGAGGTCATAGGGGCTGCCAAGTCCAAGGAGAGAGAGCTGGGGGAAAGTGGAAAGCTCTCCAAATCACAGAGTGAAGGGCTGTATGTGCAAACAAGAGGCAGGTCAGATAAAAGATCAGACAAAGGACATGGAAAACCATGGAGAGGACGATCAAAAAGCAAAGGCAGATCAAAATCAAGGCCTAAATACAATAAGAACAACAAAGGTTGCTTTATCTGTGGTAAAGAAGGGCATTGGAAAAGAGAATGTCCTGAAAGGTCCTTAAACAAACCATCAAGCTCAGCAAATATAACAACCGAACCAAGACAGCCACTAGTACTAACAGTAAGTACTCAAGACACAAAAGAAGAATGGGTTATGGATTCTGGTTGTAGTTTTCACATTACACCAGACAAAGAGTCATTGTTTGACCTACAAGAATTCGATGGTGGCAAGGTCTTGATGGGTAACATGACTCACAGCGAAGTCAAAGGGATTGGTAAGATAAAAATCTTAAATCCAGATGATTCGGTGGTTATTCTAACAAATGTCTGGTACATACCTACAATGGGAAGAAACCTCATTTCATACGGTCAGCTAGAGAAGAGTGGCTGCAAATATGAAGGAAAAGATTTTGTAGTTACCTTCTACAAGGATGAACAGAGGGTCATTTCTGGCAGATATCAAGATGGACTGTACTACTTACAAGGAAAGGTAGTGAAAGGAGAAGTTGCTGTGGCCAGACCTGAAGCTGATATGACTACTATTTGGCACTCTAGACTGGGACATATTAGTTTGAAAAACCTGAATGTTCTGGTTAAAGAAGGTTACGTGCCAGCAAAGGAGGTAGACAAGTTGGAATTCTGTGAGAGCTGTGTACTCGGGAAATCTCACAAGCAGAGCTTTCCAACAGGCCAACACACCACCAAAGGTATATTGGATTATATACACTCTGACCTCTGGGGTTCTCCATCTACCCCAGAAAGTCTTGGTGGACGTCGATACTTTGTAAGCTTCATTGATGATTTCTCAAAGAAGGTATGGGTTTATTTCCTGAAGACTAAGGATGAAGCAGTTCACAAGTTCAGGGAATGGAAACAAGCAGTTGAAAATCAGACAAGGAAAAA
>PKML01066505.1:12775-33892 GCA_002933935.1 Eutrema yunnanense | reverse complement strand
TTTTAGTGAATCGGATTTTTTGTTCGGTTTAGTTTCGTGGTTTGATGGTTTTATACTGGTTTAGATTACAAATCGTCAAAACCAACATCTGTGGGGATATACGTTTCAAACTTTTTTTCGGGGTATTAAGGTCTTCAACTTTGTTTTTGTGAGGTTATAGAACACGAGCATAGTTCGAGGTAAATCCAAGTTTTGGGTTGGGTTTTTAGGTTTTGGGTTAAGTTTGGGTTATTTGGTTTGAGAATTATTTGACCAAATTTGATCTACATAAAATTTGGATCAAGTTTTTTAAGTTTTAGATAGGGGTGGCCAATCCAAGTTTTGGGTTGGTTTTAGGTTATTTGGTTTGAGAATTATTTGACCAAATTCGATCTACATAAAATTTGAATCAAGTTTTTTAGGTTTTAGATCAGATTTAAGTTGTTTGGATCGTAAATAATTTGACTCAGAAGCATAGTTACATCCTCGAGGGTTATTGTTGCTTCATCCCAAGGGAAAACGAAGGATTTGTTTTCAGGACTCCATTTTTGAGCGAGAGAGAGAATCAGATATGGATTTTTGTTGATTTTGTAAGTCGATGCGTTGATTTATTCAAAAATTCTAGATTTTATCCAGGTGGGTTTGTGCAAAGCAGCCATTTTTCGAGCCCAAGACTTGAATTTTTGGTTCGGTAACCTCCACCCAGAAAAGGAAACGATTCTGGAAGAACGATTAGGTAACCTCCTCCCACCTCCGCCAAACGATTAGGTGTGAAGAACGATTCTGGATTGGAATCTATCAAATGTATAAAGCTGGTTATATCCGGTTTATTTAATTGTGATTTGGTTTCGGTTTACTTGGTTAGAGCAATTGTATATATACACTTTGTAAACCTGTCATTTCGACTTGACGAGAATAAGAGATTCATTTCACATAAGCTTCTCGTTTCTTAACAACCTTCTTGTTCATCAACTCTATTATGGTATCAGAGCTTTTCTCTTGCGAAATCTGCTGATTTCACCTTCGTTTTTCTTCTTCTCTTTGCAATTTCACCGATTATTCATCTCGATTGTCATCGATTCATCTTCCGCTCGAACAATTTCTATCAAAAATGGTGAAGCAAGGACGAAAGCTGAGGAATCGGAGTATAACACCTGAAGATGGAGAATCTGCTGTTCAGACTCGTCGCGGATCGGGGATTCTGGAAGAACCTGAAGCTGCATTGGAGAAACAACAACATTCTCAACGATCGGAGAAATACGGAGGTCCTGGATCGATGACGAAGAATGTCGAGTCTTATGACAACATTCACAGTCCGTTCTTCCTCTACTCCTATGATCATCCAGGTTTATCCATTGTTGCTCATAGTCTAGACGTAACAAATTACAGCAGTTGGTCGATTGCGATGAAAATTAGTCTTGATGCGAAGAACAAGCTTAGTTTTGTCGATGGATCCTTATCGAGACCTTCTGAAAGTGATTATTGTTTCAAAATCTGGAGAATATTCAATAGTATGGTGAAGTCGTGGATTCTTAATTAACGTTGTGAATAAGGAGATCTATGATAGTATACTCTATTATCAGGATGCTTTCGAAATGTGGAATGATTTGTTCACTAGGTTCAAGGTTAATAATCTGCCACGAAAATATCAGCTTGAACAGGTTGTGATGACTCTCAAGCAAGGTCAACTTGATTTGTCTGCTTATTTCACTAAGATGAAGACTTTGTGGGAGCAACTTTCCAATACAAGGTCTCGTCTTGTGAAGAAGTGTGATTGTGATCAGACTAAAGAGTTGCTTGAGGAAGCTGAAACAAGCCGTATTATCCAGTTCCTTATGGGATTGAATGATAATTTCAACAATATCAGAGGCCAAATACTAAACAAGAAGCCCAGACCAGGACTGAATGAAATCTACAACATACTGGATCAAGATAAAAGTCAAAGAGTTGTTGGTTATGCATCAAGGTCTATGTCTATTCCTTCTGCTTTTCAGTCTCAAGCTACTGTACAGGATCAGAATAATATTCTGCTGGCACAAGGAAATTTTCAGAAACCAAAGTGTTCTCATTGCTTTCGTATTGGACATACGGTTGATAAATGCTACAAAGTCCATGGATTTCCACCAGGACATCCGAAGAATAAGAAGAACAATTCTGTTGGGAGTACAAATTTGGCAGCTACAAGTCAAATTCAGAATCATACTGAAGTCTGCTCTGAGGAGGTGAATGACAACATGTCCAAGGATCAACTTCAACAGATGATTTCTTACTTGAACTCTAAACTTCAGTCTCCAATCATTAGTTCATGCCATGAGAAAGCCATAGCTTCAACTTCAAATTCTGTACCAAATGTCTCACATATATCTTGTACGTTCCTTTCACTCTACAACTATACCTATTATAACATGTTGACATCTTCTTTACCTCATGAAACTGAGTTGTCTCTTAGAGCTTGGGTTATAGATTCAGGAGCTAGTCATCATGTTACTCATGAAAGGGAATTGTATATGGTGTATAGGTCTTTAGATAGAACCTTTGTTACTTTACCAAATGGTCATACAGTTAGAATTGAGGGTACTGGTCAGATTCAACTTACTGATGCTCTCTCTCTACATAATGTGTTATACATCCCTGAATTTA
Organism: Eutrema yunnanense; assembly: GCA_002933935.1. Classification (NCBI taxonomy): domain Eukaryota; kingdom Viridiplantae; phylum Streptophyta; class Magnoliopsida; order Brassicales; family Brassicaceae; genus Eutrema; species Eutrema yunnanense. The sequence goes on along the minus strand of PKML01066505.1, from coordinate 31,273 downwards.
TATTNGGGAAAACGAAGGATTTGTTTTCAGGACTCCATTTTTGAGCGAGAGATAGAATCATATATGGATTTTTGTTGATTTTGTAAGTCGATGCGTTGATTTATTCAAAAATTCCAGATTTTATCCAGGTGGGTTTGTGCAAAGCAGCCATTTTTCGAGCCCAAGACTTGAATTTTTGGTTCGGTAACCTCCACCCAGAAAAGGAAACGATTCTGGAAGAACGATTAGGTAACCTCCTCCCACCTCCGCCAAACGATTAGGTGTGAAGAACGATTATGGACTGGAATCTATCAAATGTATAGAGCTGGTTATATCCGGTTTATTTAATTGTGATTTGGTTTCGGTTTACTTGGTTAGAGCAATTGTATATATACACTTTGTAAACCTGTCATTTCGACTTGACGAGAATAAGAGATTCATTTCACAGAAGCTTATTGTTTCTTAACAACCTTCTTGTTCATACCTCTATTATGGTATCAGAGCTTTTCTCTTGCGAAATCTGCTGATTTCACTTTCGTTTTTCTTCTTCTCTTTTCAATTTCACCGATTATTCATCTCGATTGTCATCGATTCATCTTCCGCTCGAACAATTTCTATCAAAAATGGTGAAGCAAGGACGAAAGCTGAGGAATCGGAGTATAACACCTGAAGATGGAGAATCTCCTGTTCAGACTCGTCGCGGATCGGGGATTCTGGAAGAACCTGAAGCTGCATTGGAGAAACAGCAACATTCTCAACGATCGGAGAAATACGGAGGTCCTGGATCGATGACGAAGAATGTCGAGTCTTATGACAACATTCACAGTCCGTTCTTCCTCTACTCCTATGATCATCCAGGTTTATCCATTGTTGCTCATAGTCTAGACGTAACAAATTACAACAGTTGGTCGATTGCGATGAAAATAAGTCTTGATGCGAAGAACAAGCTTAGTTTTGTCGACGGATCCTTACCGAGACCTTCTGAAAGTGATTATTGTTTCAAAATCTGGAGTAGATTCAATAGTATGGTGAAGTCGTGGATTCTTAACGTTGTGAATAAGGAGATCTATGATAGTATACTCTATTATCAGGATGCTTTCGAAATGTGGAATGATTTGTTCACTAGGTTCAAGGTTAATAATCTGCCACGAAAATATCAGCTTGAACAGGCTGTGATGACTCTCAAGCAAGGTCAACTTGATTTGTCTACTTATTTCACTAAGAAGAAGACGTTGTGGGAGCAACTTTCCAATACAAGGTCTCGTGTTGTGAAGAAGTATGATTGTGATCAGACTAAAGAGTTGCTTGAGGAAGCTGAAACAAGCCGTATTATCCAGTTCGTTATGGGATTGAATGATAATTTCAACAATATCAGAGGCCATATACTAAACATGAATCCCATACCAGGACTGAATGAAATCTACAACATACTTGATCAAGATAAAAGTCAAAGAGTTGTTGGTTTTGCATCAAGGTCTATGTCTATTCCTTCTGCTTTTCAGTCTCAAGCTACTGTACAGGATCAGAATAATATTCTGCTGGCACAAGGAAATTTTCAGAAACCAAAGTGTTCTCATTACTTTCGTATTGGACATACGGTTGATAAATGCTACAAAGTCCATGGATTTCCACATGGACATCCGAATAATAAGAAGAACAATTCTGTTGGGAGTACAAATTTGGCAGCTACAAGTCAAATTCAGATTCATACTGAAGTCTGCTCTGAGGAGGTGAATGACAACATGTCCAAGGATCAACTTCAACAGATGATTTCTTACTTGAGCTCTAAACTTCAGTCTCCAAGCATTAGTTCATGCCATGAGAAAGCTATAGCTTCAACTTCAAATTCTGTACCAAATGTCTCACAGATATCTGGTACGTTCCTTTCACTCTACAACTATACCTATTATGACATGTTGACATCTTCTTTACCTCATGAAACTGAGTTATCTCTTAGAGCTTGGGTTATAGATTCAGGAGCTAGTCATCATGTTACTCATGAAAGGGAATTGTATACGGTGTATAGGTCTTTAGATAGAACCTTTGTTACTTTACCAAATGGTCATACAGTTAGAATTGAGGGTATTGGTCAAATTCAACTTACTGATGCTCTCTCTCTACATAATGTGTTATACATCCTTGAATTTATATTCAATTTGTTGAGTGTTAGTGTGATAACTAAAACTTTGAATTCTAAAGTCAGTTTTACTTCTGATGCTTGCTTTATTCAGGCTCTTACTCGGGATTTGATGATTGGTCAAGGTAGTCAAGTTGCCAACTTATATGTTCTGAATCTTGATAAGTCTCTTGTTAATATGTCTTGTACAGAATTTCCAGGTAACTCCATCTGTTCTAGTCTTAAAATAGATTCAGTCATATGGCATAAAGGACTAGGTCATCCCTCGATGAATATAATTGATTCTCTTTCTGATGTATTAATGTTGCCTAAACAGAAACATAATAAACGTCTGATCATTGTCATATCTGTCATTTGTCTAAACAAAAACATCTGCCTTTTAAGTCTTTGAATCATATCCGGGAAAAACCTTTTGAATTGATTCATATTGACACTTGGGGTCCTTTTTCAATTCCTACTGTGGATGGTTTTAGTTATTTTTTTACAATAGTTGATGATTTTAGTAGAGCTACTTGGGTATACTTACTCAAGCAGAAATCAGATGTTTTGATTGTGTTTTCGGGTTTCATACAGATGGTTGAGACTCAATTTAATGCTAAAGTTTGTTTAGTTAGATCTGATAATGCACATGAACTGAAATTTAATGAACTTTACCTAATTAAGGGCATTAAAGCATATCACTCATGTCCTGAAACTCCTGAACAAAATTCTGTTGTAGAGAGAAAGTATCAGCACTTGTTAAATGTATCTAGAGCTCTTATATTTCAATCTGTGGTTCCTTTGGAATATTGGGGTGATTGTGTCTTAACTGCAGCCTTTCTAATCAATAGATTACCATCTCCAGTGATAGGTAATAAAACTCCTTACGACAAGCTAGCATCTAAGGTTCCTGATTATCACTCCCTTAGGGCCTTTGGCTGTCTGTGCTACAATTCCACATCACATAAGTCTAGAACTAAGTTTGATCCTAGAGCTAAAGCTTGTATATTCTTAGGTTATCCAGCTGAATACAAATGTTATAAGCTATTAGATATAGAGACATACTTAGTTTCTATTTCAAGACATGTCATATTCTATGAGGATATTTTTCCTTTTGCATCTTCTGCCATCTCAGAAGTTACAAAAGATTTCTTTCCTCATCTTCATTCACCTGCACTAAACACGGATGAACATCTGCCTCCTGTGCACTCATCTTCTGATACTCATCATCATCCTGATGAGTCATCTTCTTTGATTTATGTTCCTTTTAAGCTTAAATCAACTCGGCAGAGAAAACTGTCTTCCCATTTGCAGGACTTTCATTGCTATACTAATACTCCTATTAAAACTAGTCATTATCCTATAACAAATTACATTTCTTATTCATATCTATCTGAGCCTTTCAGTGCTTTCATTAATATCATCACAAATACACCTATACCACAAAAATATTCTGAAGCTCGGAAAGACAAGGTATGGAATGATGCTTGTAGGAAGGAGATTGGTGCTTTTGTGAGAACATGTACTTGGAGTATATGTGAATTACGTCCAGGAAAAATAGCAGTGGGTTGCAAATGGGTATTTCTATCAAATACCATGCAGATGGAAGCATAGAACGATATAAGGCCAGATTGGTGGCTAAGGGATACACTCAGCAAGAGGGAATATATTTCATTGACACGTTTTCTCCGGTTGCAAAAATGGTCACAGTGAAACTGATTCTGTCCTTGGCACCAAAGTTGCAGTGGTCCTTACATCAACTAGATATTTCCAACGCTTTCTTAAATGGAGACCTTGATGAAGAAATATACATAAAGCTTCCACCGGGTTATTCTGAAATACATGAGGAATCAGTCTCTCCACATGCTGTTTGTAGACTTCATAAATCAATTTATGGTCTTAAACAAGCATCTAGACAATGGTTCATCAAGTTTTCAACCACATTGGTGAGCTTTGGATTTGACAAGTGTCATGGAGATCATACTCTATTTGTGAAGGAATCGAATGGACAGTTTCTGGTGGTTCTTGTGTATGTTGATGACATCTTGATTGCTAGTACAGATGATGATGCGGTGATTGCTTTATAACATCAATTGAGTTCTGCTTTTCAGCTCCGAGATCTTGGTCCTCCTAAATTCTTCCTTGGGATTGAAATTGCTAGATCTGCTGAAGGTATTTCGCTCAATCAAAGGAAATATGTTCTGGATCTATTGGCTTCCACTGGTTTTTCAGATTGCAAACCATCTTCCATTCCAATGGAACCTAACCAGAAGATGTCTAAAGATGATGGTCAATTGCTTGAAGCCACTAAACTGTATCGGAAGTTGGTGGGGAAACTTCAGTACTTAACCATCACTAGGCCGAATATTTCCTTTGCGGTTTTTAAACTAGCTCAATATTCTTCAGCTCCACGGGATACTCATCTTCAAGCTATTCATAAAGTTTTGAGATACTTGAAAGGTTCCATTGGTCAAGGCATTTTCTATGGAACTGAAGCTAACTTTGATCTTCGAGGATTCTCAGATTCGGATTGGGGAGCTTGTCCTGACACAAGAAGGCCAGTTACTGGTTATGCAATGTTCATTGGTGATTCTTTGATTTCATGGAAGTCTAAAAAGCGAGGCAGAATACAGGGCTATGTGCATGGCAACTAAAGAACTGATCTGGTTGAGTCAACTTCTGAAGGATCTTCACATCCCTTTCTCACCTCCTGCCTATCTCTATTGTGATAATACTACAGCATTGAGCATTGCTAGTAACTCTGTTTTCCATGAGAGAACAAAGCACATAGAGTTTGATTGCCATAAGGTGAGAGAAGCGATAGATCAAGGGATTATCAGGACTATGTTTGTACGGACAGACAATCAACTTGCGGATGTGTTGACAAAGGCCCTCTATCCAGCCCCATTCCGGGAAAAAATACGCAAGATGGGTGCTCATAATCTATATGCACCTTCATCTTGAGGGGGGATATCAAATGTATAGAGCTGGTTATATCCGGTTTATTTAATTGTGATCTGGTTTTGATTTACTTGGTTAGATCAATTGTATATATACACTTTGTAAACCTGTCATTTCGACTTGACGAGAATAAGAGATTCATTTCACAGAAGCTTCTCGTTTCTTAGCAACCTTCTTGTTCATCAACTCTATTAGAATCGAGAAGGATTCGATGAAGGGAAACCATGGATATGGTGAGTAATCAGGAGGTGGACTGGAGAAAAAAAAAAATCCGGCGAGAAATGTCGACTTCTAGGGTGAGGGAAAAAATGGTGGTGAGGAGGAGAAGAAGAAGATTGGATCTGGGTGGGGTTGGTTTGATTTGGGTTTATGTCATTAACTCGGTTACGGTTTATATTAGAAACCGCTCGAAACCGATATCAAACCAATTAAATTTGATTTCGTGGGCAAATACGTTTTGAACTTTGATTCGGTGGAGAAATAGGTTTCGAACTTTGATTCGGTAGGGAAATAGAACTAGACTTAAACTATGTGGAGATCTGTTATTATATGAAACTTCTAAGGGGTAAATAGATCGTTCTCCCAATTTTATTTGGGTTGTTTAGATCTTGTATTAGGTTTGGTAATTGAAGGTTTATAAAAAATAAAAAATTACAATAACATATAAAATAAATTCTTAACGCCAATTGTAAAAAATAAAATAATTTATAAAATCTAGAAATAAAATAAAACCATTATCATTGATATCTTTAAATTTTATAGTAAAAATTACTAGTTTTTTTGTTGTTAATTTTACATTTTATGTTTATTAATGTATATACTATATAAATAATATATGTAAAAACAAGATTGAATTTTATTTGGGGTTTTTAGTTATTCAAAGATTAATCCAAATAACTCAAACCCAAATTAGTAAAAATTATTAGATACAAATAAGTTTTTATAGAAACTCATATCCAAACTAAATGAAGTTTTTAGGATTGGATTAGGTTTGGTTGTTTAGATTGGTCACCCCTCCTAGTCGACCCAACTAAAAATAAATATTGCCTCATGCAAGGATCAACAAAGTATGAATCTGAAAAAAAATCGATAAACAGAATAGTGAAGCCTAAAGCTCACAAGGAGTGTGAATGTGCGCCGTAACATATGTGGCTCCACGGTTCACCTACAGAAGCTTTAGATCTTTACAAAGATTTCGGTTCTCTACTAAAATAAGATTTTGTGAATGTGCTAAAAATAATTGTTATGGGATCAATTTATAAAGCTTTATATTCATAAAATTACCTTTTTCCTCTCTACCAAATAACCACGCGGGATAACCGCTTGTATAAATGAAAGGGAAAAACTTAAACGTCTGAAAGTAAGAAGAAAGTTAAAATTATAACACACATAAAAACCACACAATTAATTTAACAATCCAAACGGCACCAAATAACTTAGTCGGCCATCAAACGTCTGAAAGCAAGACGAAAGTTAAAATTATTCAAGCAGAACAACACACTTAAAACACACAATCAACCTAACAATTCAAACGCACCAAATAACTTAGTCGACCATTCCACATATTCAAATGGATCTTGTCTTGTGCAGACGAAGACGAAGCCAACGGTTTTTGTATGCCTTGCGTCCCCTAGGACTAGATAACCGCAACGGTTTGTGGACGCTTAAAAGTTGCGCACGCTTCCTCTTCCTTGTTTTTGTTGGTATTATAGTGTCTGAGCTCTGGATCCGACCCAAAATGTACGTCCTCTCTTGCAAGACTCTTCTGACTATAGCTATGCGATCAACATCCTTACCCTCGCACAAGTCCTTGTACCTTATGTACAAGGTTGCATCATAGGCCCCAAGTCCCTCATGCGGCTTCAGGTCTTGTGTAGTTTCGATAGCCACTTTCAAAATCTTCAAGTTGGACAGATCATGATGATGATCACGAGAGTCCCTATTAGTTGTGGCGACTGCAAGTTCCAAATACAGACGAATCCAGTCATTGTCTTGCACCTCTGATTTCTTCAGCTGCAAAAGAAAGAAAGAAAAAAGATATACATATATCACTACTAGTGAGTTGTTGATCATCTATATATATGAGCAAAACTCGTGTGGTCTTATTCAAATCTTACCACGTAAAATTGCTTGAAAGGATTCAAACCTGGCGGCAACTCAGGCATCAAACCTGTGATGAGGTCATTAACAGACGTGAATCTGTAGATTTCAGCTATGTGGCTTTTCTTGGTTTCCCCTATACAAGAGCAATTGTTAAGTGAGACTGATGATTTAGCAAGATGACTTGTTGTATAAATGCAAAACCATAAATATATATATTACCTAGAGGTCTAGCAACGGTGCAACTCAAAACTAAGCTTTTATATCTTCTTTCGTTAACCTGAACCTGAAAAGTTTGAAGCGAACCCAAATCTGGATCCTTGGCTTCCAAAGTTATGTAGTAATTGCCAGGAAGAGTATGCGTGGACCTGTTGAATTTCTTCACGCGGCTGACCTGTAAGTTTTTCCCCTAAATTGAGAAAGAAAGAAAGAAATATCGATTGAAGCAATTAGCAAAATAGATAGAGAGCATATATATATGTGGAGCATCGATCATCATATATACATATACCTACCTGGAGCAAGTTGTAACGATGAAGGCCCAACTTAGCATAAAGGAGGACTAAGCCAGGACAAGTAAAATACTTATTACAGATGCGTTCTCTAAGTCCTCCAAAACGGGTCGGTGTTTCAAGACCACAGACATCGAAACCCTAATGAAGACCATCGAAGCGATTGAGTTGTCGAAATAACTCCATCTACTACTGTAATAACAAAAGTACGTAGATGAAAGAATATTACCTCGAATTTCTTCATCACTAATTCATGATAGTGCTCCCTGACACGCGCAAGCCACTCCAGGCCCTCTTTTGATTCTGGCAACGGCATTAACACCGTACGCGACGGCCTCATCTTCGGAAGCGAGCGCGGCTGATGCTTTTGGTCGACGATTTAGGGTTTCTCTACCTTCTAAGATATCACATAAGCATAAAAGTGATGCTTTATTTCCAATGTTTTGAAACCCGACCCAGACCCGCGGTCGGTTCAGTAAACCCGGTGACCCGATAAATAATCCGGTTTGGGTTATATGCTAAATTTCACAACTTAAAAACCCGACAAAAACCGTCGTAAAAATTCCAAAACTACAGCATTTCTTATGGAGAATAGCATCAAGAGCAATTGGTGTATCGAAAAACCTAAGACGTCGAAATATTATGGTGAATCCATATTGTAACCGGTGTTGTACAGAGGAAGAAACAAGTAATCATCTAACGTAAAAAATCCGCTATCAACCCGCAACCCGGCCTGGTTGAACCGGCAGTTATGGATCAAGTTAAAAAAAAATTAAAATTCTAACACGTTCAAATTTTTTGATTTTTTTAGATTAAAATATAGGATTTTTATTCTCTTTGACAGTTTATCTCCCTCTAACTCCATCACAAACCATCGGCAACGGCGAACATAAAATCTATTTGTACATCGATCATCTCTTTTCTCTGTTTTTTGTTTTTGTTTATCGTGAATTTCATGATTTCTATTCTTTTGTTTTTGCAAATGGAAATTAAAATCGAAGGAGAAACCTTTAAAAAATATTTAACCATATTCTGAGACATGAATCTTTGTATTTTTTATATATATATAAAATTCATTAATTTATTCACCCACGGTCGAACCGTGGTCGACTTGGTGATCCGATAACCCAGAAGGTAATCTGGTTCACTGTCTAGATCGGATTTCAAAACATTGCTTATTTCTTTTTTTCTTTTTAATTACTTATATTTAATAAAATTTTTGCAAGAATGGGCATCGGCCCGGTTACAAATATGGTAGACGGACATAAGATACGATTAGTCTGAACAAGAGGTACTCATGACAAACATCTACCCTAGAAGCTAAATCTACGGTGGAAAAAAGGTAAAAAGGTTTTGGTTCGGTTACTTGGGTGTTGGAAGACCACAGACATCGAAACCTTCACAACCCAAAAACTGTCATCCAATCTGCCGCTTTATTTGTTTTCAAAATCTACTTTCCGACTCCAATTGTGAATTATAAACTTCTTCCGAGTGGCATCCATCGCACACATAGTTTTTGTAAGAATTTTTAGGGAAGAACTTTTGATGGGCTAGTTTCTATCTATGAATCAAAGATGTAATTTGGATATAAACTCGACGAATTGGATTTTGTATTGAATCAATAAGGAATGTTTACAAGTAAGTAAGGAAATCTCGAGGAGATTTTACAAGTGTTCAGTATTTTTTGCCAGAAAAAAATTGTTCTCTAAACCTAAGTATCGACGTCCTTTTATAGTCGGCGTCGATCTGAACTCCCTCTGGATATCGCGTACGTCGCGTATCCCGTGAATCGAGGAGCCGTTGCTGACTCCTTCTTTTACGAGCTGGAGGTTTGACTCGCTATGGGTTCGACGTCACTTACTCGCGGAGCGGTAGGTGGGCCATCCTTATCGGTTTAGAGATTATTTAGTTGTTTACTGGGCCCTTAATGGGCCAGATCTCGCAGGTCGAGATCTGGTACCAACAATTGCTCCCCCCGCCCATTAAGTTAAAATTTGCTTAATGGGTGGTAGAAATCCAATCGACGTTCGATCTGCGACAGGGATTTCGATTTTACCGAGATCTTTTTGGATCGGACGGCCGAGATTTGGAGAGAGGAACAAGTTCCGCAATTCCCGGGAAAGGGTAATTATTACGGTTTTGAGATTGTACGGCCGAGATTTGGGGAGATCAAAGATCTTCGCGATCTTAACGGCTGGGGTTAATCCCCCTTTATAAACTTATTTCCGTGTTTTTCCAAATAAACCACGATCATCACTTCGGCTAAGGTAACTCCTCACTTTCCTCTTTCTTTTTCTCTGCGATTTTTCTGAATTTTATTAAGTAAAAGACTTCGATATCTTTTTACTTAGTAAAAAATTTTGTCTTGAATTTTCACATTCGTCTTTGTTTGGACGTTTTTCGTCGAGGTATGACTTCGTAAAGGGATTTGTTGCCTTAGCGAAGTGTTTTGCCTTAGCAAATTTTATGTCTTGAACCTTGGGTTACTTCGACTCCGTGTTGACAAAGTGTGTTATTTGCCTTAGTGAAATCTTATATGATTTCTACTAATTTTATGCCCGGAGCTCGGGTTCGCTTCCCTTTTCGATTCTTTTGTCAGGAAATCGGTGTTTGAGGGTGCTAAATCTTTTGCCTTAGCAGTTTTCGAAACTTTGGGTTTCGTCTTTGATTTAATTTCTTTTAGCGAACTGCGTGCTTCAAGGTTCAAATGGCTTTTGGGGTCGTCCGAAGGGGTTACTGATTTTGAGCCCCTTTAGAGCCCGTTGTTTGGGGATCAGGTCGTATCGACGTGGTCCCTTGACCGCATTCATTTGAACTTTTATGAGCGCGGATGGTTCGGTGGATCTCGAAGCGGTTTTTACTACGAGGTTTCACCCTGTGGCTTAGTTCGTGATGCGAGGTCGCGAGACTTTAGTGATACGAGAGATGAATAGTGCTTACTCAGGAAATATGCGAGGTGAAAATGTTTCTTTATTCGTCTGGGCTCGCTGAAAAGTGAGCGAGCTATTTCGTACAATGATCAAGATAAATGACAGTATATATATATATATATATATATATATTTTTGGTGGTTGCGCTCGCGGGTCGAGCTGCCTACGTACCATGTCAAGGGATCAAGCCTTTACGTAGTTCGATTATTATGTGTACTCAGTCGTGATATCGTTTTAGATTCATGGAATTCCAAGATCTTTTTCCTGGTACGTCGTTTTTGACATTCGCGAGCTTGTAGACGCCGTTGCGCACTACTTCGATGACGCGGTAGGGACCTTCCCATTTGGTCCCTAGTTTTCCGGCACCTCGCTCTTTGGTATTAACGTTGGAGTTATAGTAGCGCGGCGGCTTGCTGGTAGTTTTGGATTCTGATCAATGCTTGGTCTCGACGTTCATCGATTAAGTCCAATTGATCTCGTAACATTTCTTCGTTGAATTCGCTGGGCAGAGAGTTCGCCTGGGGCTGAGTACCGAGACTTTGGCTGGGACCATTGCCTCCATCCCGTATGCTAGTGAAAATGGTGTTTCATGTGTAGCTCGATGGGGAGTGGTGCGGCAGGCCCAGAGGACCCCGGGGAGTTCATCTGCTCATCTTTGTTTATCTTGAGTCGAGTCGAGTCTTTTCTTGAGGTTACTCAAGATTTTTTTGTTTGCGGCTTCCGTGTGAACGTTTCCTTGAGGATATCTCGGGGTCGAGGTTGTCAGACGGATTTTCCACTTAGTGCAGAAGGCTTTGAAGCTTCTATATATGAATTGGGATCCACTGTCGGTTACGATTTTGTACGGGATCCCGTGTCGGCATATGATGTTTTTCCAGACAAAGTCTTTTACTTCGACTTGTGTGGTTTGCTGGAAGGCTCCTGCCTCGACCCATTTGGTGAAGAAATCGGTAAGGACTAGTAGGAAGCGGAGTTTCTTCCGACCCGATTCGACGAGTGGTCCTACGATATCCATGGACCATCGCATGAATGGGTACGGGGCCGAGAGCGAGGAGAGTGTCTCGGTTGGTTGATGGATGCTTGGGGCATGTCTTTGGCATTTATCGCATTTCTTCGAATAGTTTTCGCAGTCTGCGACGATGGTTGGCCAAAAATAGCCGTGTCGTTTTATTCTGATGGCGAGGCCGCAGCATCCGGAGTGGCTTCCATAGTGACCGTCGTACATTTCGCCCATGATTGCAAGGGCTTCTATGCTGTGGACACATATGAGTTTTGGTTCGGAGTCGCTTCGCTTGTAGAGTTTGTCGTTTATTACGCAATAGCACGAGCTCTGTGCTTTCAGTTTTCGGGCTGCCCACTTCTCGGGTTGTACGGTCCCATCTATAATGTACCGGATGATTGGTATTCTCCAATCTGGTTTCCGGATGTATTCGTCTGATTCTGGATCACCGGTAGTTGCTGGGGCGACCTCGTCGGGCGATTCGGGCTCGACTGGTAAGTCGGGACCGTGTTCGCCTATGCCTACGGGGTCGTCCTCGTCTTCCGAGGGTGCCGTGGGATCGGGTTCGTGTTCCTCCGCGTCGGAGAAGACTTGGTCGGTCTCCATCTCTACGGGCTCGGTCGTTATTTCGTTTATAGTGAGAGGTTTGAGGGCGATCTCGATGCTTGGTTTTTCGATTCCTTCGACGGGAATTATTCTTTTAACTAACGGATACGAGGTTGAGGCGAGAGCGGCGAGTGCATCAGCCGAAGTGTTTTCACCTCTCGGGATCCTTGTTAGTTCGAATTTGTCGAGCTGTTCTGATAACCCGCGAATAACTTGGAGGTATGCGTCCATGCGTTCATCTTTGGCCTCATACTCACCGTGAAATTGGCTCGTGACGAGCTGAGAGTCGCTGAAAGCGTCGACCTCCCGAGCTCCGATCCCAATTGCGAGCCTGAGGCCAGGAATGAGGGCCTCGTATTCCGCTTCGTTATTGGAAGCGGCGAAGCCTAGTCTGAAAGATTGTTCGATTACCTCGCCTGTTGGAGAGGTAAGTTTGATGCCAAATCTGGATCCTTGTTTAGATGAGGATCCGTCGACGTGGAGTGTCCACTTCTTGGAGGGGTTCATTTTGTTAGCGACCTCGGGCGCTAGTTCGATCATGAAGTCTGTTAGGACTTGTGCTTTGGCGCACGTACAAGTGCGATATTCGATATCGTACTCACTTAGTTCGATTTCCCACTTGGTGAGGCGTCCCGATTGACTCGGGCTATGGAGAATAGTTCTGAGCGGTTGTGATGTCATGACCAGTACCGAATGGGACTGAAAGTACGGTCTAAGTTTTCGGGCCGACATCACGATCGCCAAGGCTAATTTTTCCATAGTGGGGTATCTTATTTCGGCATCGATCAGCGTTTTGCTTACGTAATAGATCGGTTTTTGGTCGTTTTGTACTTCGCGAACTAGGACTCCGCTTAAAGCTGCCTGAGATACCGCGATGTATAGGTATAAGGGTTCTCCTTATACTGGTTTGGCCAGTATCGGGGGTTCACTTAGATATGCTTTAAGTTGTCGGAATGCGTCTTCGCATTGCTCGTCCCAAAGGAATTTTTTGTTTCCTTTGAGGAATTGATAGAAAGGTAAGCATTTGTTTGTTGATCGAGAGATGAACCTATTTAATGCGGCTATCCTCCCGGTCAAACATTGAACCTCTCGAGTTGTTTTCGGCGACGGCATTTCTAGGAAGGCCGCGATTTGTTTTGGGTTTGCCTCGATGCCTCTTTCGGTTACTAGGTAGCCGAGAAATTCTCCCGAAACGACCCCGAACGAGCACTTCGCTGGATTGAGTTTCATTCCGTATTTATTGAGGATAATGAAACATTCCCTGAGCTGTGCTACATGATCGGTTTGTCTGGAGGATTTAACGAGCATATCGTCGATATAAACCTCTATCGTCTTACCGAGTAGATCTGCAAACATCTTGTTCACCAGTCGTTGGTAAGTTGCTCCGGCGTTCTTACGGCCGAAGGGCATCACTTTGTAGCAGTACGTGCCACGATCGGTGATAAATGCTGTTTTCTCTTGGTCCTCCGGGTTCATCTTAATCTGATTGTACCCGGAAAACGCGTCCATGAAGGATAGCAGTTCGTGGCCGGCCATGGCTTCGACGAGCCGGTCGATGTGTGGTAGTGGAAAGCTGTCTTTTGGGCATGCTTTGTTTAGGTCGGTAAAGTCGATGCAAACTCTCCACTTTCAATTTTTGTTTTTGACGACTACGGGGTTGGCCAGCCAGTCGGGGTATTTTACCTCTCTGATGGAGCCGACCTTGAGTAGTCGGTCTACTTCGTCGTAAACGGCTTTGGCCCTTTCGGGACCGAGCTTACGACGTTTCTGTTTAATGGGTTTATACGTTGGGTCGACGTTTAGTTCGTGTGACGTTACGTCGGTGTCGACCCAAGGCATATCCGCGGTGGACCATGCGAATGTGGCGACGTTTTCTTTTAAGAAAGCGATTAGCTCGCCTCGAATCTCATTGGATAGGTCGATTCCTATACCGACGAGGCGATCTGGGTTGTTGTCGTCTATGCAAACCTGTGTGATGAGTTCGGTTCGCGGTTCACATATAGAGGGATCATTTGATCTTTTTATTTGCTGGGTGGCGAGCTCGAGCTCTTTCTGTAGTTGCTATACGGGATTACTCCTTGATTGTTTGTAATTTCCCATATATCAATCTCGGGAGGCGGATTGGATTCCTCGTATGGTTTTGGTCCTTCTGGTGAAGGAAATTTGACGCACTGGTGGTACGTCGACGGTATCGCTTTCATGGTGTATAGCCAGGGTCTGCCAAGTCTGGCGTTGAATGGTGCCGCGTGGTCTATAACCACGAATTCGATACATTTTTGTACTTCTTCCACGTAAACGAGGAGTTCGATCGTTCCTTTTGAGTACGTCATGTTTCCGGCGAAGCCGGTTAGCGGCGAGGGTTTACCTCGCAGAGACGAATCTTCAAAGCCCATTCGACGGAAGGCCTCGTAGAAGAGTACATCTACCGAGCTGCCAGTATCTATCATGATTCTCGACAGTTCGTAACCGCTAACATCGAGCTGGACGATGAGGGCATCGTCGTGCGGTTTATCGAGGTGTCGAGTTTCACTTTCTCTGAACGTGATCCTGTGGTTGGGTCCCTCGAGGGGGCTCGGTTCCGCCGGTCTGGTTCTCGCTCGTCGTTGGAATAGTTTGATCGAGTTCACCGAGTCTCGGCAGAATTGCGAGCCGCCACATATGAAGTCTATTGTTTTAGTGGCGGGTGGTTCTACTACCCCCTCTTCGAAATAGCGATGTTTTCGGGGGCGAAGTAAGACTGTCTTCTTGGGCGCCGGTGGCGGCGTGATTACAGATTTCATCGATCCGCCGCAGAGGCTTAGTTCTCTGAATATCAGGTCGATGCATTTTTTCGGCGCTGGGGGCGGGGTTTCTTATCCCGCGACCTCGTTAGTTCGTTCCCTTTTCTTTTTGGGGTTCGACTTTTTACTGTCGGTCTTTGGGACCGGTTCCGCCTCGGCGACCTTGTCTGGGGGTCGTTCGGGGTCATTCTGAGCTGTTAGCAGGCGATCCCGAGTTTGACACTCCTCGGTGGAGTGCCCTTTTCGTTTGTGATGATCACAGTACTTCGATGGATCGTAATCTTTGTTTTTGGATTGGGAGGGGCTCCCGACGGCGTACGAGTGTTGTCCTTGACTGGGAGGTTCCCTTTTGGAAGCCTTCTTCGACGTCGTGGGATGCTCCAATGCTTCGTGCTTCTTGGTAAGATAAGCGGTCTCATCCTCGTATAAAGCAAAAGCGGATGCGCGATGCAGCGCGTCGTCTAACGATGTCGTAGGCCGAACTGTGAGTTCCTTGCGGAAACTCGACGTATGCCATAGGTTGTTCCTTAATGCTAACAGTGCTACTACCTCGTTGGGGTTCGCTATTTTGGCTTTGATTTCTTTAAACTTTGTGATATACGTCCAAAGTGAATCCCCTGGGCCTTGCGAGAGCTTCCAGAGGCCGGCTTCGGACGCTTGCGCCTCGATGAATACCGAGTATTGTTTGAGGAAGGCCGAGAGGAGCTGGTTGAAATTGTCTATCGACTTTTCTTCCAGCGAGGCGCACCATTCCTGGGCTAGTCCGATCAGTGTTTCGGCGAAGAGGCGACAGTAACCTGCTTCCTTTTCATGATCGGGGAAGTGGACCCTGGCGACCGTTAGACGGTCGGTCTTTCCGGCGTATTCGGGGAATTTGACGTTTCCCTTATCTCTAATTTGTGTGGTCATGATGCGATTAGTGAAAGGGGTTCGATTGGTCTCTTCGATCACGCGATCGATGTCCGGGGCCGAACTAGTGGCGAAGTGGACGAGCGAGTTCATCTGCTGTAGTTCGGCGTTCGTGTGATCGACGTATCGTTGGAACAATTCGCGATCAACGGTTTTCGGGGGATGCACGTATGGAATGTCGGGAGCCTAGGCTCGAGCCTGGTTCTCGTTCTCCTCGCGAGGTCGTATATTGCTTTCGCGATTCGCGGATGGGGGAGGAAAGGAGAACGAGCTGTTATTCGTTCGTTCATGATGGGTTCCCGAGCAAGATCCGAATTCGAATGTGTTGAATGGTCTCGGCTCGCGGTTTTCCATTCTCGGAGGAGGCGGTAATCTGGTCGAGGCTTGCCTGTTCGTTTCGTGGCTTAGGTTAGCAGCGAATGACGGCGAACTTTCGTAGGTGAAAGTCGAGGTCGGGGCGTTTCGGATCGGAGTCTCGAACTGCCCTATGATTGTCGGCGAAGCGTGGATCGTACCAAAATCCAAGCGCATTCGCGGGGGTGGGCTTCCTTGCGAACGTCGCTCCCAATTTTCCATCAGGCGACGTTCTTGTTGCTCTAGACAAGCTTCGAGTGTACGCGTAGGTCTCGTAAGTTTGTTGCCTTTCCACTAGGATGGATAACATCCCGCGGATTTTGGCCAGATCGTTTCTATGCTGTTGCGGCATCAGGGACAGCGAGGTCGATCCTGTCCGGCCGGTTTGAGCCTGAGTCGGATCGATGGATCTGTTCCATACCCAATTAGGGTTTTGGTCTGACGGCGCGTTAGCTGGATCGGTGGATCTAGTCCATACCCAGTTAGGGTTTTGGTCTGACGGCGCATTAGCAGCCGTCGGGGCGACGGGATTTACACGTCGCGACGTCGCGTTACGATTTACGCCGAGTGTTTCCACTCCATCCGTCGCAATGGGATTTGATCCCACAGTGCTTGTTGGGATTGGGATATGGGATGTGGATCCCGTGAGCACGGGCTCAGTAGTCGCGCCAGAGGCGCTGCGAGTTGTCGAGGGGTTGATCCTTGTTGATTCTGAATGGCTTGGATCCATTTCGTTTCTCGTGTCTAGAAAGCTATATGCTCTTCCCCACAGACGGCGCCAAAATGTGGATACGGAACCGCACACCTAGTTTTTGTAAGGATTTTTAGGGAATAACTTTTGATGGGCTAGTTTCTATCTATGAATCAAAGATGTAATTTGGATATAAACTCGACGAATTGGATTTTGTATTGAATCAATAAGGAATGTTTACAAGTAAGGAAATCTCGAGGAGATTTTACAAGTGTTCAATATTTTTTGCCAGAAAAGAATTGTCCTCTAAACCTAAGTATCCACGTCCTTTTATAGTCGGCGTCGAGCTGAACTCTCTCCAGATATCGCGTACGTCGTGTATCCCGCGAATCGAGGAGCCGTTGCTGACTCCTTCTTTTACGAGCTGGAGGTTTGACTCGCTATGGGTTCGACGTCACTTACTCGCGGAGAGGTATGTGGGCCATCCTTATCGGTTTAGAGATTATTTAGTTGTTTACTGGACCCTTAATGAGCCATATCTCGCAGGTCGAGATCTGGTTACAACATGACATTTGACAAGATACAATCGGAGCTGACATTGTTAGTGAACATGAGTCAACGAAGAAGACGAGTAAAGAGGAAATGATTTTTTTTATATACATATCAATAAGAAAATAATATAGAGAAATAGATTGATCACTTTTGTCCATTCCTAACAACAAGGCCTATATATACTGTCCATGAGACCGGCATGAATGACAATGAATGAATCGTGCATATAAATAGAAAAATACACTTATAACCCATTTGTATATTGTGTATACAGATATCGTTAAACATATGTTTTTTTTTTCTGACCAAATGAGTTCTTGTTTCAGACAAGACCAAATAAATTCAAAATATAAAAACTTTATAAAATCTCGAGAGGAATGCCTATATATCATTAATAGTAATGAATATACCATACATCGCCTAATTTATATCGTTGGAGTTATCATATCAGTAGCTCCTAGATTCAAAACAAAATTAGCCGTACAGAAAGAAATCGAGGTTATGGAGGAGACATGTCTCATCAAAACATCTACATTATTGAAGAATGAAGACGTTGCATTTAAACCAAGGTACCCCAATTTTACCTTATTAGCAACTAATTTCATATATATATATATATATCGCATATATGCGGGTTTGTAATTTAATATTTAATAACCCGTGAAAAAATAAAATTAGATCACCCGTGAAAATATCTTATACATAAATTTAGAAACAAAGTTTACGATAAAATAAATATATACATTGAAAGAAAAATTTGGTGAATAGATGCAGTAAATAGTTGTGGATACGATTATTGGAATTTTATTTCTTTTTGGTGTAATTGATATACTACCAAATTGTGAGAAATTAAAATTCTTTTTCTTTTATGACTAATTTTCTTAATCTAAATGGAAAACTACGAAATATTTTTTCCTTACTATATTAATCTTGCCTTTTAGGATAAATTATAAATTAAAACTAATTTGATTAATATTTACTTTAATTCATTTATTTTTTAAATTAAAC
>PKML01066486.1:287892-319651 GCA_002933935.1 Eutrema yunnanense | reverse complement strand
CCTAGAACCGATCGGTTCTTACCCGGAACCGACCCGAATATCCGAATGCCTAGACCTAGTCCATTTATAAAGAAAAATGGAGGTTTTAACGGCTAATATTTGGCTAATTCAAAATTCGGGAGATAACTAATCAACGGTGAAGATGCGGCCACGTAAATCGAGGTGGCAACGGGTGGCGAAATTCAAAAACAAATGGCCTAAGACGGCAAACAAATGGCGAAAAAGTTTAATCTTTTTGAATTTCGTAATCTGTTTGTGTGGGCCTGTTTTCTGTGACAGCAGTTACCAAACGGCGCCGCACGTGCTTTCAGAGAGAGAAAAGCAGTTCCAACATCCAACCTGGCAATCGTACGTTAGTGAGAATTCTAATGGGCCCATTTTGAGAATGGGCTTCCCTTTCCCCTAAAAAACTCCATTTGTTCTAGAGTAAAAGGTCATGATGTTCTCTAGCAAAAGCCTAAGACGGCACGCATGCTTTACTAAATTAAAACGTCGTCGTCTGGGATGGTATTTCCTGATTGGAGCCTGAACCGGCGATCGGAAAAGCAAATGTCAAGATTCAAACTTGCTCGTTCATCGAAAAATTGCTTGAAGATTCGAAACGAGGAGTAGAAGATATCGGACGAAGTGAGTTGAAGAAGAAGAAGAAGAAGATGTCGGTGCAAGAGTACTTAGACAAGCACGCGCTCTCTCGGAAAATCGAAGACGCCGTCAATGCAGCAGTTAGGGCTAAAACCTCAGATCCTGTTCTCTTCATCGTGCGTTTCCCTTCTCCATTTTGAATTTTGCTTGCATCCAAGTGCAATTGTGTTGCCTCACTTGTGAATCTGAACAACGAGCTTTCGTGTTCTCATCGAATTTCATTGGAAAAATGTACAGGCGAATCATATGAAGAAAGCTGTTTCGTCCGTGATTACGAAGGTCAAAGCACGACAGATCCTTGATAGCAGAGGGATTCCAACAGTCGAAGTGGATCTGCACACTAACAAAGGCGTTTTCCGTGCTTCTGTTCCCAGTGGTGATTCTTCTGGAACGTGAGAATTCGTTAGATTATAACACTCATGATCCTTATTTTATATCACATACTGGGATTTGAATTTTCTTATGCATGATCCTGAATTTTACATTCCCCTTTTAGAATGGTCGATATACAATTATAATATGATAATTAAGCCTGACATGAGGAGATTGGTTCACTGATCCAAGGTATGAAGCTATTGAATTACGTGATGGGGACAAAGGAATGTATCTTGGAAACAGTGTGGCTAAAGCTGTGAAGAACATCAATGACAAAATTTCCGAGGCCTTGATCGGTATGGACCCAAAACTTCAGGCTCAAATCGATCATGCAATGATAGATTTGGACAAAACTGAAAAGAAGGTAGGTTGCCTCTTGTATTTGGAAATGTTTAGGATTGTTAATAAATCAATGGAATCTATAAATTTTGTATGGTTTTGTATATTTCCCATACGATTTGTTTTGATTTAATTATCATGCAGAATGAACTTGGGGCTAATGCTATATTAGCTGTGTCCATTGCTGCATGTAAGGCTGGAGCTGCTGAGAAAGAGGTATGAAGTCTTCGGAACATTTTCTTTTATCATATGTGTTTCATGCTTAGTCTAGTTATGAGATCCTGATAGAAGCTATATATATATCAGGTCCCTCTGTACAAGCACCTTTCTGATCTTAGTGGCAGAGCAAACATGATGTTACCTGTACCTGCCTTCACTGTTTTGAGTGGTGGGAATCATGCCTCGAACAACTTTGCCATTCAGGTATATTCAAAATTGAGTTCATTATTAGTGTTTCTGTTCTACCTCTTTCTCATGCAAGTTCGGGAATAAACATTTTATTTTTTTCACTCTTTGGTTTTCAGATAATTTTATCTACATGTCATGATTGATGAGTCTCTATATTGTTAGGAAATTATGATTCTCCCAATTGGAGCAGCTAGATTTGAGGAGGCCGTGCAATGGGGATCTGAGACATATCATCATTTAAAGGTCCATATTCAAAGATATGGATTTTCGGAAGTTGCTTTTCTATTTGCATTTGTAACTTTGTATATAAAGGTGAGATGTAATCTATTGCTGTTTATGGCAGGCTGTCATTACAGAAAAGAATGGTAATTTGGGGTGTAATGTTGGTGAAGATGGTGGCTTTGCTCCAGATATCTCGAGGTGCTTATATTTTCCCTCTGTGATGTCTAATCTTCTTGCATTATGTAGATTGTCGTGACTGCATCAGTCAAAATTGAGAAAATCGTGTTATAGTTTCCTGGATTAGTGCCTTATGTACATAATTGCAACTCTATGCAGCCTCAAGGAAGGTTTGGAGCTTGTAAAAGAAGCTATCAATCGAACAGGATACAATGATAAGATAAAGATAGCAATTGATGTTGCCGCCACTAATTTTTGTATAGGTACTATTCTGCTTCTTGGCAAACTGGTTCTGTTTGGCTACATTTTTTAATCAGGGATAGTCTTCGTTTGGTTCTAGGCATTGTCATTCACAACTGCCTGGTAGAGAAACGATGTTAAATCATCAAAGTGACTTATCCAGATCATGGTTTTTGCAAATTTGCACTATGTTTTACTTTTCATGGATTTTTTGTACCTTGTTAAACGGTTCGTTCCTGAACAGGTACCAAGTATGACCTAGATATCAAAGCTCCAAATAAATCTGGGCAAAATTTCAAGTCAGCGGACGATATGATAGACATGTACAAAGAACTTTGTGCTGGTATGTCTGTGCCTGTTTTGCAAAATTTTCTTTTTGGGTCTATTTTAGAACTCTGACGACCTTATTTTTTTCTTTGGTCTCCTTGTGGGATTAGAGTATCCAATTGTGTCTATAGAAGACCCGTTTGACAAAGAAGATTGGGAACACACCAAGTATTTTTCCAGTCTTGGAATATGTCAGGTCCAACTCGGTTTCCCCTGTTAGAAATGGTTAACTTAGATTATGTGTTGTTTCAGATCAAACTGCTTCTGAATCTTTTCACGGAATCATATCTTTACAATAAAACAAACTATGCTAACCATGCCAAAAAAGGAACTTAAAATCTGTTTGTACGATTATTTTCCTCGTCTAAATCCTCAGTATGATACCATTGCAGGTGGTAGGTGATGATTTGTTGATGTCAAATTCAAAACGTGTTGTGCGGGCAATACAGGAATCTTCTTGTAACGCCCTTCTTCTCAAGGTATATCGTGAGCTAATTTGTGTTTTTGTATATACTATTATGTTGCAGCTGCTAGTATGGTATGATAGATACGCTACTGCCAAAAAATGAGAATGACAAAGACATAATGTGCATACAGGTGAACCAGATTGGTACGGTAACAGAAGCCATTGAAGTAGTGAAACTGGCAAGGGATGCTCAGTGGGGTGTGGTGACATCTCATAGATGTGGAGAAACAGAGGACTCTTTCATCTCTGACTTATCCGTGGGTCTTGCAACAGGTGTGATCAAAGCTGGTGCTCCTTGCAGAGGAGAACGTACTATGAAGTATAACCAGGTCTGGATCTTTTTCAAATTTAGCTCAAATAATCATGCGATTAGACTTCTCATGTTAAATTATTTTAGCTTAGTGAATGTTTAGCTTTCAAGTAGCTCGAAAAAGCTCTGTGAATGTTTAGCTTTCAAGTAGCTTATTTTAGCTTTCAAGTAGTTAGGTCATGGTATGTGAATGTTTAGCAACCTAGGCCAAGTTTCAGTTTCTTCAAGTTATGGATAGTGCAGCCTTAGCTTATTACTAGATACAATAATTTCTCATAGTAAGGTATTCATTCAGTTTGGAATAGCCATGTACATTTAGTTTGCTAGATAGATAGTGGTCTCAATTCATGTTTAGACACTATAAAAAGCGTATAATTACGGTTTAAAATCTTGCTGCAGTTGCTTCGGATTGAAGAAGAGCTCGGAGAACAAGCTGTGTATGCTGGAGAAGACTGGAGGCCATAAATGTTACACTTCTCGTCTTACTCCAATGCTCTTGAACCTATTGTTGTTTCGTAGATAGATTTCTGTGTCTTCAAAGTTAAAATTTTTTCTTTGTTTTGCCATTTAAAGAACAAACAGAAAAAGAGTGTTAAACAGGTTTCTCCAAGTTGCAAAACAAGCCAAACTTTGTTATACGATTAACAAATCTAGCATTGACCATAGTAGATAAAAAAAAAACACCGAAACACTCTTCAAGAAAAGGAAATAAGCATCATAGGTAATTTCCTAAATAAATAAGCTTCCATAAGTCACTCGGACCAATTGACTAATACAAATTTTGTTAAAAGAGCGGACGAAATATTACTTTCTTTTTTTTTCATCTAAACTTATGCATTATATAAAACATAGAGATAATACACATAATATAAGAAGGAATACGGTTTTGGTACACCAAATCAGCGAAAATCAAAAATTCCCCAGAAACTAAATCTGACACACGGGAGACTAATCCCAACACACGAGAGACTAAGCCCGATATACGGGAGACTAAAGAAAATACTAATAATAACAACATAAACCATGTACTCGATAATCCGAACCCAAACTTAAGAAGAAACGACTTATTAATCGAAAATTTATAAGGTTGAACAACGAATCCTGATAATAAAATAGAAGGTTACACGGGATTACTCAATTCTTTCAGTCCAAGAACACTGAAGTCCATACTGACTGTAAAAATACCATGGTTTTCACCATCCTAACAAAAATCAGATTTAACCAAATGATATTTACCGGTTTTCGAAAGTTAAGAAAACTGGACGAAATATACTTACTGTTGAAAATGGATAATTATCCATTCAACCGACTTCATTCTAACCGACTTCATAAGTCGGTAAAACATTTTATATTATTACTTTTTACATGCAATAAGAAAGTGAAAAGAAGATCATTCTCTTTCTCTCTCGCTTACTCTCTCTGCTTTCCTCACCTCTCTTTCTCTCACCAAACATATAATAATATATATTATATATATACACATATATATAAACCGATAGTTTATAACACGTTATCAGCACGACCGTCTCACGATTCGTTCATATACCGAAAATCACGATCGTCTTCCGATCCATTCATATACCCGAAAAAGGTTAGGTTTAATTTATGTTCAATCTATTTATGTTTATATATTGTTTCGGGATGATAGGCGCTGCCTTCTCCGAACCGATCGTTATGATAGGCTATGTCTCTTCAGATCATATGACAGGTTCTGCCTCCATAAAATGAATGTCCTGAAGACATTCTCAATTTCGTCCAGAAGACGAAAATTTTACGGTTATTATTATCGGAACACGGCTCGGCCGCCCCATTATTAATTTATTATTTCGAAATAATTATTTATCGCACTTTATTTATTGTCAATATTATATTGGACGGCTAAGCCGCCACGTATTTTATCTGCTGTTTATATTATGGTTTTTATTTTATATTCCTATGCGGTTATATTTCTTTTAAGCCGCCACATATTTTATCTGAGATCCGGGATGAAGATTTTATGTCTGGCAGACAGTGCTACAACGCACACAATACTTAAAGATAAAAAGTATTTCTCCTCTCTAAATTTAAAAAATTCCGCTGGAAACGTGAATACTATATATGGAAATGCAAAGATTATTATGGGCTCTGGAAGAGCTTGTTTTTCAATGCCAAGAAGAACAAAGTTTGAAGTGCAAGATGCACTATATTCCCCTGAATCTCTTAGAAACTTAACAAGTTTCAGAGATATCCACAGAAATGGATATCATATTGAGACCATGAATAAGAATGGCATTGAATATATTTGCATGACATCACTAATTCCAAAAAGGAAAGTTATATTAGAGGAGCCACCATCATTACCCACCAGATTATATTCCACAAAGATTCATATAGTTGAATCATATGTTACAGTAAACCCAGAGTTTACTAGTACATTTAAAGTGTGGCATGAAAGACTTGACCACCCTGGTTCAATCATGATTCGAAAAATTGTAGAAAATTCTAATGGCCATCCTTTGAAAAACCAGAAGATTTTTCAATCAAGTGAATTATCATGTAATGCTTGTTCTCAAGGAAAACTCATAATTCGGCCATCACCAGCCAAAATCGGGAATAAATCTCCAGTATTCTTGGAAAGAATACATGGTGATATATGTGGGCCTATCCATCCACCATGCGGGCTATTTCGATATTTTATGATATTGATTGACGCATCCAGTAGATGGTCAAATGTGTGTCTATTGACAATACGAAATACGGCTTTTGCCAAATTCATTGCCCAAATAATCAGGTTGAAAGAACAATTCCCTGAATACGCCATAAAGAAAGTTAGGCCTGATAACGCTGGTGAATTCACTTCACAAGCTTTTAATAGCTATTGTATGTCAATGGGAATTGATGTTGAGCATCTGGTCCCCCATGTACATACACAAAATGGCATGGCTGAATATTTGATTAAGCGTCTGCAACTCATTGGTAGACCATTGATATTGAGAACAAAGCTCCCAATTTCTATATGGGATCATGCTATCTTGCATGCAGCGTCATTGGTCCAGATAAGACCAAGCGCATATAATAAACATTCCCCTTTACAATTAACATCTGGCCAGGAGCCAAATGTATCACATCTCCGTGTTTTTGGTTGTGCGGTTTATGTTCCTATAGCCCCACCGCAAAGAACAAAAATGGGGCCACAGAGGAGATTTGGTATATACGTTGGTTATACATCACCAAGTATAATTCGGTATCTTGAACCACAAACTGGTGATATGTTTACGGCTCGTTTTGCCGATTGCCATTTTAATGAAGATGAATTTCCAGCGTTAGGGGGAGGAATTAAAGAAATTCCAAAAGATGTTACATGGTGCACACCGTCTTTGTTACACCTAGATCCCCATACGAATCAACGCGAACTGGAAGTTCAAAAAATCGTACACTTACAAAATATGGCAAATCAATTACCAGATGCGTTCACTGATACAAAAAGGGTGACAAAATCATATATCCCCGCTGTAAATGCTCCATCAAAAATTAATGTTCCTTGAAGAATAAATTGATGGTAATAGAGCAAATGAACCGAGAGTTCAGTTGAAAAGGGGGAGGCCAATTGGTTCTAAAAACAAAAATCTCTGAAAGAAAAATAAATTGGGAGAACCAAATGAAAAGGTTCCCGGAGAACCATAAAAATAAAAAGTTAGAAGCTCCGGAAGAGCTAGAAACTTCCGAAGAGCTAGATGCTTCTAAAAAGCTAAATGCTCTTAAAGAAAAAAATGCTCAAGAAGAGCACACGATGGAGACATGCATATATGTGATAATGATACAAAGCAAAAGATGGCAAAGGTATATATAATAGTAAACCTGAAGTTTACTAATTGAATAAACCGGTTAAAACCATCTTGGTACTTCCAATGATATATAAGATCATTAAGAATACATGTTGAAAAACTAGAAGTTTTTTCAACTATTGCATGTCATCAAGAAAACATTAAAAATGAAGCCATCGTGAAAAGTATCCATGGATGAATCACCAATTTTTTTGGTTGAAGCTCATTGAATATAATAGTTTGGTTTCTTTAATCAATCTCCCGAATCATACCCCGAGTATAACCGATCTAAACTGAAAATCGGTCAAAGATGAATGGAAAAGAAAACCATCATCTTAAAAAGGGGGTATTAAGTGTCCTACATCAAAAAAGATTTGACGCATAATACCTGACCCAAATGGGTTAAAAGGATATGTTGTTGGTCATAGAGTGTGATTCAATTCGAGATGGATGGAGCTGAAAAATCTCATCATCTCGAGGGGGAGAATTAAAGAATCCCAAATCGACAAGTAAGTTGATAATTTTGGTGATGCATCCCAAAGTTTATCACTTATTGTGTTTCGATTAAGATAAAGTATAACATACATAAGATTATGTTCACATTCAAAATGAGCCTAATTAATCATTTATAATGCGAATCCAAAGGATTGCAAAGACCAATTATGGTGATATATGATCTCCATGTTATAGCATAGAACATGCAGTTTTGCATGCAGTAAACAGTTGATGGATGAGATTTCATGAAATCAATTATTATTATGGATCTTAATGAATATGAACATGAAGTTCATAATGAGTGAAAAAGAAAATCTCATATCCCAACTGAGCTCCGCTGAAAAATAGATGTCCCTGAAGGACGGTTTATATGAGTCTATGGCACGTAAGAAACGTGATAGACTACTTTGGTTCCAAATATAAAATCCTCATGGTTGTTGGAAAGATGATTAATCTCTTGAAGAGATCGTTGATATGGTTAATAATATAATTAGGTACTTGAATGAAATCGATGATAATGATAAAGAGATCTCGATTAACATGTCATTACGGGAAAAGTGGAACCAGAGACAAAATACTTATCTAAATAATATAGCATGCGAGATGTAATTAATGAGGATCATGAATCTTTGGCCAAAAAGTAAAAAAAGGCAATCAAGTCTATATTAAGCTCTTTTGAAGAAAGAGAACATTTTGGACTAAAAGTCCAAATATCAAAAGAGTATGTATTTGTCCAAAAAGAGAAATGGACAAAATGACTTGTATTACGACTCTGTATGGAAAATCCTTGAAGGATTTAATCCATGATGGATTTAACCTCTAGAGGACTTAATTCCTGAATGATTAATAATATCATAATTATGTTCCCGGGAACACTACTCGATCGATTTAAAGAATGATGATCATCAAAACTCTTGAAAAGTTATCGCGAGTAGTATAATACAATGTGATTAAAGAGTTTGAAAATACATTTGTGAAAAGGTTCCAAAAGGACCATATAGAGAAAAATGTCCCGAAGACATTTGTAAAAAGGTTTCAGAAGAAACCATATAAAGAAAAATGTCAAGAAGACATATATGAAAATGTTCAAAGAGAACAACATAAAGAGATTCATCCAGAAGATGAACATGATACAGAAAAATATGAGATTTCCATTAACTATGCCCAATACAAAAATTATGGGATATATATGAAATAGAAGATAATGATGGAATTTTCTCATTCTTTGTATCCAAAGAAATTGATCATGAAAATGATGATCAAGACCCAAAGTCCGTGTAAGAATGCCAGAAAAGGCCAGACAGGGAGAAATGGCAAATGGCCATGAGAAATGTAATGAAGTGCGTGGCTGCACTCTTTTTTCCTTGCTATGGTTTTTGTCCCACCGGGTTTTTCCATAATAAGGTTTTTAACGAGACAACAAGGAACACGCAAAAGATAGAAATCTAAAGAGGAACACTTCTAGGAGGAGAAGTATGATGGTGTGCGTGGATGTACTATTTTTCCCTTGCCATAGTTTTTGCCCCACTGGGGTTTTCCAGGATAAGGTTTTTAACGAGATATCAAAGATCACGCAAAAAGATAGACATCCAAGAGACCAAATGAGAGTGTTATAATTCCAATGATGTAAAGGTCAAGACTCATTTATCTGAGGGAGAGTCTGCGTCATCTACATTATATATGAAAAGAATGCTATATCCATCATTTCAGGGGGAGATTGCATCACTGTACTCTTTTTCCCTTATTATGGTTTTTATCCCATTGGATTTTTTCATGATAATGTTTTTAACGAAACAGTACATAATACGTTAATGAGATAATGGATAATTAAGAGAGAGTGTAATTATCCATTCAACCGACTTCATTCTAACCGACTTCATAAGTCGGTAAACATTTTATATTATTACTTTTTACTAGTATAAATATGCATGCAATGTAAACACAATAACGTGCAATAAGACCAGCTCCATCAGCATATCTTAAGGAAAATTGGCACATGTTCATATGCATTTTTTGATTAAAAATAAATCAAAATGTTGATTAAACGTAAGGAGCGCCCGTTAGCCAAGAGCTCTAAGAACCCGTTTCTTAGGCGACGTGGCGGAGTTGGGTTGGCTTAATTTTTTTTTCTCGAGACTCTCTGCTCCGGACAGAGTCTCTCTCACACTTATCATTTTCGTTTCTTGTCGCGACCAATTTGTTTTGTGATTGAGAGTTAGGGTTTGCGATTCTTCGTGATTTTCGGTTGTTCTTGAATCTGAGAATCGTTTCTGTTTGAGAATCCGAGAGATAAACCAATATCGTCTCCCTCTTTCTCTGGTTAGTGTGAATCCTTTCTGTTTTTGAATTTTCGTTTGCGAAGTAGAATCTAATGTCTGTGATTTACAATTTGTGAAATTTAGGGCTTTGATCGCAGTTGTTTTTGTCTTCCTTCTTCCGTTGATTCGTCTTCCTTCTTCCTTGATTAGGTTACTGCTTTCGTCATGGATCCATACATAGAGAAACATGAGAGGAGGAATATGAAGAAGATGAAGGAATACACGGACATGCGTGGGTACATAGCCGATGCCCAGTACGGGATTCCGACACATTGCCTATGTGGGGGAAGAATCATCGACGAGGTCTCTCCAGATCCAAAGTATGGGACAGATTTTGATACTTTTCCTGATAGGAAATACTTCACTTGCAACGCCTTTGAGGTAAATTTTGATTACATGAACATTGTGGATATGAGCATTATAGATAGAACTATGCAGAACGATATTGATTATGTGAGCATTTTCATTATATGCATTCTGGTATTGATTATTTGAGCATTTTGATTATATGCATTCTGGTAAATTTTGATTATATAGCATATAACAGTCTGGTAGCATTTTGATTGTAGCATATAGATATGAGCATTATAGCATTCTGGTAAATTTTGATTATATGAGCATTTTTGGTTTTATATGCAGAACGATAGCTTGCACTTTCGGCAACCATGGATTTTCGGTGTCCAGGAAGAGGTTGAGAAATTAACTAAGCGGGTGGAAGAGATGGCTGAAGAGATCGCAAAGCTTAAGGAGGCCAAATAAATGTTTAAATATTTTTTTAAGAACCCCTAAGGGATTCATCAATGGAAGAGTAAAAAAAAACAAAAAATCTTAACTATTCACTAATAACAAAAATACTAGTATTAAAAAATTGTTAAGAACCCCAAGGGAGGTTTCATTGATGGAGATGCTCATTCTCTCTGCTTCCCTCACCTCTCTTTCTCTCACCAAACATATAATAATATATATCATATATACACACATATCTCTATAATATTATTTAAGAAGACATTTTTAAAAATGAATTTTGTTTTGTAAGTTATTACATAAAATGCCATTACAAATAACAAAAAATAATTGAAATAGGAAATGATATAATAGTCTTTTAAAACTATTGATTAAAATATGGAAAGTATATATTTTGCATTAAAAATGTTATTTATTATTTCATTTCTTAATTATTTTTAATACTATATATTTTAAAATAATAATCAATTCATATATATTCAAAGAAAAAATTATATTCAAAATCTTGCTATATTTTTCACTATAATTTATTATATTTTATTTAAATATATATCAAAACAAAAGTTGAAAAATATTTTACTAATTTTATAAAAAGTTAGACACAAGAAAACTATTTTTTGTTTAAAATTTCGTAGAGTAACCACAAAAACTATAGTCATTTAACGGTATATATTAGAATTATGTTTTTAAGATTATAAGTTTTTACGGGTTAGTCCGAATAATATTTTTCTTCACTGCAAAACGGGTTAAATAGACAAATTATTACAAATTGACAACTTTATATATAATCATTAGTTAGCTATATTGTAAAATTCAGATAAAAGCAATTTTCATAAATTTCAAAACATTTTAAAATAATAATCAATTTTCATGCATATTAGAGTTATGTTTTTAAGATTATAGGTTTTTGCGGGTTAGTCCGAATAATATTTCAATTCAATGCAAAACGGGTTAAATAGACAAATTATTACAAATTGACAATTTTATATATAATCATTAGTTAGCTATATTGTAAAATTCAGATAAAATCAATTTTCATAAATTTCAAAATATTTTTTTTTTTAAAAATTGTTCCGCGCTAATTATAGCGCGGGTTAAATCTTAGTATATATATAAACCGGTAGTTTATAACACTTACTATATAAAAACTCTTGGCTCATTTTAAATATTTTCTAGGTTTCCCCTTACCCGGCAAACATCTCATAGAGCCGCCGAAAGATGATCTTAGAATTGGCGGCTATGGAGGAGATTCTAGCGATAGCTGAGAAAAAAGTAGGTTTATTATCTCGTCAATTTCGTTTGTAGTATTGTCTGGATTCTAATTTTGGTTGTGTAGGTGCTTGTAGAGGTTGTGACACTAGTGCAGAAGCGAGGTTTGGAAGGCGAAAAAGGAGGATGGAAGGAATTTCTGAATGTTTACGACAAACAGGCAGGATCGAGCTTGAGTGATCCTCGGAGGCGGTCCAAAGATGTCCTTGCCGCTTTCCTTGCGACACTCAAAACTAAAAAAGATATGCAGCTTTTGGCTAGGGTTCTGAAACCCAACCGTTATCATAAACATGAATCTCCAGATGAGACTGCTGAGCAGGTGAGAAAAGGAAGAACATTTTGTTGTTTTGGCCGCTGCGTAATGCAATTAGTTTGAACATAATTGTTGTTGTTATTGGCATTGCAGAGGCTAGTTCGAATGACTATCGCGGATGATGATTACCCTTTAAACTATTTGTTCCCATCTAATGCTAAGGTTTGTGTTTTCATCCAATTGATCATCCTTTTTTATGGGGAATGGATGGATAAAAAGTTAAAGCTTTTGAATTTCCAAGGATTGGTTCGTAACTGGGATTGGAAAGATGAAGTCAGAAGCCATGGAATCGACCAAAATCAATATGATTGCTATTGATTGTGAAATGGTTCTTTGTCAAGATGGCAGTGAAGCTGTTGTTAGAGTTGCTGCTGTTGACCGTGATTTAAAGGTTTCTTAATCTCTATTTGGATCTGCAGTGAACCACTTTTTTTTTTCTTTTTTTACAGACATGTGCTGATCTTAATTCATGAATCAGGTGATTCTTAACGAATTCGTGAAACCGAACCAACCAGTTGTTGACTACAGGACCGATATTACTGGACTTACTGCTGAGGATCTTGAAAATGCTACTACTTTATCTGTGGTAGATATACAGGTACATTGTGTATATATATATATGTTGTTTTTTTCTTTGCGGTTTCAACTCATTGCCCTGATGCCATCTAAATGGACATTTTTGAAGGAAAAACTGCAGATGTTCCTTTCTGAGGATACTATTTTGGTTGGTCAAAGTTTGAACAATGATATGAAAGGTAAAGTTAAAAAAAATGGTCAAGTTGCTCCTAATTTCTCTTAACCCTGTGCTTTCTTACGGTTTACTTTGATTGCTCTCAGTATTGAAGATAGATCATGCCAGAGTAATTGATACCTCACTCGTGTTTAAGTATAAGTATCCCAGTACAAGAAAGACTCCAAGACCTCGAAGACCTTCTTTGAATTATCTGTGCAAGGTGAATGCTTTATTTCTCTCCTCTTGATGAGAAATTAAATCCGGAAACTGTGAATGACTGATATATCACATTTGTTTTTTTTTTGCTTTCCCAAGTATATATTGGGATATGCAGTGCAGAAAGACGGTGTTCCCCACAATTGTGTTGATGACGCAGCAGCTGCTATGAAACTTGTACTTGCTATAGTAGAGAAAGGAGTAGAGACCTCCATTCCACTAACTAAAGAGGTAAGGCTCTTACAAACTTCGTTAGCTCCATCTAATATTTATAAAAGCAGATACTTTTGTCGATGTAGATGTTGGAAGCTGAGAAGTCAAGACTCTACCTTCATAGAATCCCTCTTAATGTTCCATCTGAAGAGTTGATTGAAGTTATTTTCAAGGATTTCACACCCATAGTTAAGGTATGGATTTTCAAATCCTAATCTCATGTTCTCGTACATATTTTTCACAAGGTTTTGTTCTTCTTTTTTTATGTTTGGGAAGCCATCGAAAAGACAAGGAAGTTGCTACTATAGTGCGATTGTTGTTTTTAATAGTCCAGCAGAAGCAAATCAAGCTTTTGAAAACATTGCTGGAGAGATGGGAAAGGTATTCATTCTAGCATCATCTCTCTTGTCATTTTCAGGATTTAAAACAGATGAGTGATATATATAACAAGTTTCCGTGCGTGCAGGATTCATCAGGTTTGCCACAAAAGCAGGTTTTTCTAAAACCAAGTTCACGCTCAGGATCTAGGTTATACTTGCACGTTCGTAAAATGGTTGAAGATGGTTCTGTTGAGGAGATCCCTGCAACAAAGAGAAGTTACCCAGATGAGAAGAGCGTGAGTTGTAAGAAACAGAAGAGGGAATATGATTGCGAGGAGACAGGAGAAGAAAAGAAAAAGGAGCAAACAGAGGAGCAAACAGAGAAGCTACGTGAAGAAATTGAAGAACTGAAGCAGAAACTCAAAGCCAAGGATCAGATGATAGATAACCTCAAAAAGCAACTAAGGAAGAAGAAGACAGTCTCGTTAATGTTTTAACAATGGCATCAGAGTGTGGAATTTGATTTTGTGTTTGATTATCATCGATGCCTTAATTAATTTGTTTGCTAATATAAAGGTTATAAGAAATCAGAGACTAAAAAATCTTCATCCCAGTGTTGTTTTAGGGTTTTAATATTTAATTCAAATATCAAACATGATTTTTGAATCTTGAAATTTTGGATGTAAGGAGAGAATATAACCATATTGGCTTCAGGTACAAGTAACTTCTAGCTTGCAAATTAACAGTTAAGTTATTTATTATACCAAAGAGCTTTTATTTTAAAACAGAAATCAAACCAGTAACACACATACACAAATACCTACGTCTTAATAAAACAGAAATTAAACCAGCAACACACATAAACTAATACACTAGCTACGACTTTAAAGGAAATCAAACCAAGCTTAAACCAGTCTTAATTAAACCAGGAATCATATAGGGCCTCTGTATACAGGACATCGAAGTATGTTCCAAATCGCTTCAGCCAAGTACTCTTTGTGAAAAACATGGCAACATCTCGTTCCCAAACGCGCAACTACTCTTTGTGAAAAACATGGCAACATCTCGTTCCCAAACGCGCAACTACTTCGTCGGATAAATCTTCTTGACATATAGCACATGTGTCAGGATTCTGCTGCTCTTGACTATCTTCGGTTTTCCAAAACGAATCATCCCACCCGTCCATATCATCCCACACGCTTAACACACCGCATGCTTCCTCAAATTCCACCAGAAATGTTCTCCTTCATAACCTTGGTCATATATTCAGAGCCGTGTCTAGAAATACGGAGCCCATAAGCGGTGTTAAACAAAAATCATAATTAACAGCATGGTCCCAAATTTATATAAAATCATCCAATTCATAAAAAGTTACAACAATCTCTCAATAAAAAAACATATTTAATTACACAAGTGTATTGTATATTAAGAAATAATTCACGTTTTATATGATTGATAAAAAAGAGCATGTGCACTAAATGTGCACTAAGAGTCTAAAGCAATAAATGTTCTTTCATCATAACAACAATTGATTGTCTTCATATTCACAAAACTACAATACATATCTAAAATTTTAAACATATTCCAATCTAAAATTCTAAATCATACTTCATTTTCCTTAAAGTTGATAAATTTACCAATTATTTGAGTTTCGTTTGTAATTTAATCTAAATCACCAATCAAAACTAACTCTAATATTAGATGAAACAAAATTATGATGAAAAAAATATTTAGCAATTAGCAAGTACCAATTGATTATGTGGTTGTTGTGAAAAGAAGAAGAAGTGAGGTGCAGAAGTGAAAAGAAGAAGAAGTGAGGTGCAGAAGTCTTCGACGAAGAAGTGGAGATTAAAATCTTAATTTGTCTAATTGTTTTAGTTGCTACGTGCGTTGCCCTAATATTTTATTGTATTGTTAAATTAAATTTTAATTAGTTACTAGTTTTATATAAACAAACGTTTTTCTATTACTAACAACTAATGAACTTAACTAAAAAATTGGACTCTTCATGTTTTTTTTATAAAAAAAAGTAGGTCCATAGACGAATGTTTATTTTACTGCACGACCCTGCATATACTAATGCAGTCACTTTAGTAGCAAGGGGTAACCATTTCTGGTTATGGTAATCCGAAAGATCGTATTGAATACGTCGACGAAACTTCTCTTGGGTGTCATCAATGTATCACTCCGTGACATGTTTGATATAAGAACTATGATAGTTTTCGACAATCTGATTCGTGAGTATATCGTGCCCGACAATGGGACGAAATACGTGCCGTGTGAAATGCGACCTCCATATAAGGAGAGTGCTTCTACTGGGTTCAATTCTGAAACCTTTGGTATAATATTCGACTATCTGCTGATTACAGAGGCGAATCTATGTTGGCTAAGGATGGAGCACGTGCCCCATGCTAATATTAAGAATTTTTCAATCGAATATTATTGATATTTATCCATTAGATCAGTTGGTTATTGTGATCTCAAAAAAACCTGTAGAGAGATAGTTCGAATTCCTTTTTTTGATTATATTTTTCCAATTTCCTTTCTCATTTTCCCCGATATTTCCATTTTTGTCGATTTCCTCCATACTTTTCTTCACTCTTTTGATTGGTTGCATTTATATTTCTTTCAATTCTTTTATATATTTATCAGTAAACAAAATTTAGCGTCAACATGTTGTTTCTTTCTTATTTTCTTTTCTAGGTATACTTTTTAGCAAATTAATTTTATTCACTAAAATAAATCATTACCATCTATATTCTACTAATTTAATAATTTTAAGTCAATCATGTTAATTATATGATTTGTTTCCAGTTATTAATATTTTAGAGCCCAAACTATTATATTATTATCTATATTTTTTATTTAAATATCATTTTATATATTTCTTATATATGTAAGCAAATAAAAAAATCAAAGAAAATGGTTTTTTAATAGACTTCTCATGTTAAATTACTTGGATTAAACAGCATTGGACTTTTGGAGCTTATTTTAGCTTTCAAGTAGCTCAAAAAAGCTCTGTGAATGTTTAGCTTTCAAGTAGCTTATTTTAGCTTTCAAGTAGTTAGGTCATGGTATGTGAATGTTTAGCAACCTAGGCCAAGTTTCAGTTTCTTCAAGTTATGGATAGTGCAGCCTTAGATTATTACTAGATACAATAATTTCTCTTAGTAAGGTATTCATTCAGTTTGGAATAGCCATGTACATTTAGTTTGCTAGATAGATAATGGTCTCAATTCATGTTTAGACACTATAAAAAGCGTATAATTATGGTTTAAAATCTTGCTGCAGTTGCTTCGGATTGAGGAAGAGCTCGGAGAACAAGCTGTGTATGCTGGAGAAGACTGGAGGCCATAAATGTTACACTTCTCGTCTTACTCCAATGCTCTTGAACCTATCGTTGTTTCGCAGATAGATTTCTGTCTTCAAAGTTAAAATTTTTTCTTTGTTTTGCCATTTAAAGAACAAACAGAAAAAGAGTGTTAAACAGGTTTCTCCAATTTGCAAAACAAGCCAAACTTTGTTATACGATTAACTAAATTAACAAAACAGGTTAAACTAGCATTGCCCATATAAATCCAAACATGTAAATCTAAATAGACATCATAAAGAAGGATTCCAGAAAATAAAAAAGACATTCATCATCACGAGTTCTTAAGTTTTCTCTAGCCATCACGAGTTCTTAAGTTTTCTCTAGCCAGAAACAAACGTGTTAGGGATTAGTGTCTTCTTCTTCTTCAATCTTAGGCGCCAAATAGTATCGAATGTAACCCATCTCAGCCACCTTGTACTCCACCACGACAGGTAACTCCGAGGACAAACTAATTGTCACGGTTTCAGACAAAGGAGTCGCCTTTGTGAAGGAATTCATGTACCTCAATGCGAATGAAAGTGACACAGGCTCATTCATCTCTATCACAATTGCATCTTCTGGCTGCAAAACACACATAAAGTCACTTCAATGTCGCACTGGACAGATAAATAAAGAAAACTCTAGATAACTTTGGTTGTATTCATACTTTGTCTACAGTTGTATTCTGCCTCAGTACGATGTTCGCTGTCCCGATATCACCTGCTGTTGAAAACTTCACCCCTTCTTTCGTCACAGAGATCACAACTGCAATCATCACATCAAAACCAGAATTATGTTTGGATAAAACTCAAAAGACCAATTCTCAATCCTCTCTATGCCTACCAACAGAAACAACAACAGTGCATTTACCTGTGTCACCGATGCTACTGAGATCTTTGCATATCCTGGAAAATTCACCAGAGGGCATTCTCACAATTGAGTGGTACTCAGCGTCAGGGATTCCTAAATGCTCACTGTCAATATCCATCAGTTTCATCTCAAAGTCTGCAATCTTGTCTTGCGCTGCATCATCAATACACTCGAACCATGAGATTATGCACGCTTTTAACATAATCTACATCGAATAAAGTTCTTCCTCTAAATCAAGAAACCCTCTTTAAGCTAGATACTATACATGTTCTGTGGACTGAATCATTCTCATCAGTCAACTTCTAGTTATTGGCAAATGAAACCTATAAACTACAGAACAAAGTGACATATAGCATAGCATCATCAAAATCAATCGATCTAGGGGAAACTTTACTGGGGCTCTCGAACATGAAAGTGACGGTGTCGCTTCCATCATCGGCCTTGATGGTGATGATGTCATCATTCCCGGCACATTTGAGCATCTTGGACATGTTGCCAAGATTCATCCCCATGGAGAGGTTCCTGTCGCACCTGTAGTGCTCGAACCCTTCGGATCTCAGAAGAAGAGACACCAGCGCCACGTGGCTCGAGTCCATGGCCTGGAGCGAGAACCCTGTGCTCGAGCAGTCGAAGTTCGCATCGTTCACCAGATCCTTGACCGATTCTAGAACCTTCTTCAGCAGAGACCCTTGAACTAGCCGAAGCTCCAACATCTTCTTCTCCCCTGGAAAATTATTGAAAAGGCTCAGCGTCCCAAGGAAGATTTTGCTAAAATGCTAATGGTGTTCGCGGGAATCGATATTATGCGCCTTCGATTTTGTGGCGTGTTTTAGCAATTTTAGGGCATTTCGTTCCCGCGTCTGGTTTAATCACCTGTGTGAGCATGTATAGCAATTTCGGTACACACCACTTAAGCCTTCTTTTTATGGGTGTCAAATGGGCCTTAACATTCGGCCCGAACCTAGCCTGTAACTTCAAAAATAAAATAAAAATCTGGTTCGGTTTATGTACCTTTCGGATTTTTTTNCCTTCGTCGGTCACCAATTTCGGATTTTTTTTTTTTTTAAAGGAAGATATTTTTGACGATATTTAATATTCCCGAGAAAAAAAAAGAAAACGAAAGCAAATCTGCTCTTTGCCCTACGATATTCACCTTCGTGTTGGAGACTGATATCGAGAAATCAAGGAAGAGGAGTTAAGGCATGGCGCATAGAATACTGAGAGATCACGACGCTGATGGATGGGAACGCTCTGATTTCCCAATCATCTGCGAGTCTTGTCTCGGTGACAATCCTTACGTGCGAATGGTATTTCTCCGCTTTGATCTCCTCGAAGAAATTCCTTTTTTAGCTTCAGTTTGTTTTGTTTTCAGCGATTCCTGAATCTTCATTAGGATCTCCTTTCTTCATCCATTTTCGGGAGTGTTGCAGCTGTAAAATTTAGTGATTTAAGATTAGGGTTTAGGCGATTTTGAGTACAAGTCCTAACCTTTAGTTTATCTCCGAATATTTGGACTTATGGTTTCGAATTGATATTCGGTTGGTTCTCATCGCTTGCGTCTGTTAATCATGTTAAGATCCTGCGTTTGCTTCCAGATTATGTAATTTATTGCTTACCGATCCGATTGATTACTGTGTGTCTCATGTTATGTCTGGTCTTGATGTGCTTCCTGTTTGATTGATGCATTGTGGCTTTACGATATGCAGACAAAGACGGATTATGTAAGGCGTTTGATTGATGCATTGTGATTTTTTTTGGTATGTAGACAAAGGCGGATTATGATAAGGAGTGCAAGATCTGTACCCGACCATTCACGGTTTTCAGGTGGCGGCCTGGCCGGGATGCTAGGTACAAGAAAACCGAAGTTTGTCAGACATGCTGCAAACTGAAGAATGTGTGCCAAGTCTGTCTCTTGGATCTTGAGTATGGTCTTCCAGTTCAGGTCAGAGACACGGCGCTCAACATTAGTACTCATGACTCTATACCGAAAAGCGATGTGAACAGGGAGTTCTTTGCTGAAGAGCATGATCGAAAGGTATGACTCTATGTCCAAGCTTCAATCTAACTAGGTGTTATTTTAGTATTGATTGGTTTGAGTTTTGGTAATACTGTTATGGGATCATGTTGAAAGGCTAGATTGTTGTAGCTTGTTGAAATGATGTTGCTTTCTTATGCAGACAAGAGCTGGACTAGATTATGAATCTTCTTTTGGGAAGATCCGGCCTAATGATACCATTCGTATGCTTCAAAGAACAACCCCATACTACAAAAGGAATCGAGCGCATATTTGTAGTTTCTTCATTAGGGGAGAGTGTACAAGAGGTGCCGAGTGTCCATACCGGCATGAGATGCCTGAAACAGGAGAGTTATCCCAGCAGAACATAAAAGACCGTTACTATGGGTAAGAAAACTACTGACTTTCATTTTCTTCTAATATGCTGAAGTATGATCACTTTGAGTTACCCCACAGTTTCTTGCTTTGGTATCTCCGAACGTGTTGGTGATTTTGGAACTGTTTTCTCATCTTATTCTTCACATTTTGCAGTGTAAACGATCCAGTAGCATTGAAGTTACTTGGAAAGGCTGGTGAGATGGGCACTTTGGAATCTCCGGAAGATCAAAGCATCAAAACACTTTATGTTGGTGGGCTAAACTCGAGAGTCCTTGAGCAAGACATTCGAGATCAATTCTATGCCTATGGAGAAATTGAATCCATCAGAATCTTGGCCGAGAAAGCATGTGCGTTTGTCACGTACACAACCCGAGAAGGAGCAGAGAAGGCTGCCGAAGAGCTCAGCAACAAGCTAGTTGTCAATGGTCAGAGGCTTAAACTCACTTGGGGAAGACCTCAAGTTCCCAAAACCGATCCAGAGGGCGGCTCACAGCAACAAGGTGGTGTTGCTCACAGTGGATTGCTACCTCGAGCCGTGATATCTCAGCAGCATAATCAACCTCCACCAATGCAGCAGTACTATATGCACCCACCCCCACCACAACCTCCTCATCAAGACAGACCCTTTTACCCATCAATGGATCCTCAGAGAATGGGTGCAGTCATTTCGTCCCAAGACAGCGGTTCAAGCACCAGCGACAACAGGGGAGCTTCTTCTTCTTCTTACCCGATGCAACCACATGGTCACTATCAGCACCAGCCATACCCGCCACAGCCATATGGAGGATACATGCAGCCGCCTTACCAGCAGTATCCTCCTTACCACCATGGCCCACCACAAGCTGCTCATCCTTATCCGCAACAACCGGGTCCTGATTCAAGGCCTAATCCTCCTCCTCCAAGCTCAGTCTCTGCTCCACCACCTGACTCTGTGTCTGGAGCTCCTTCAGGATCCTCCACTCAGCAATCTGCTGAGGCTGCTGTTACTGGTTCGTCTCAATAGAAACCGTTTGTCAGTTAAAGATGTACTGAAATTTTCGGATTATTTTGCCTTCTGAATTTTTGCTTTTGCTGTTTAATTAGTTTCCAATGTATCGACAATTCTTACTCAGCAATTTGTTTGTGTTAAATTTTATGATGGAAGTAAGAGAAGAGGAGAGAACTTTTACAGTTCTTGTTGACTGTATAATTTTGGTAACTCAACATCTACATTGAAGATGACCGAACAAATCCACAACGGTTTGATCTCTTATAAAATATATCTACAAAGGTTTTAGTTTCACAGAAATGACCTAACAAATCCCAAGCCAAATGTACCAAACCATAATAGTGAAACAACTTTTTATTTAATATTTTGGTGAGAGTGAAACGATCGTCTTTTACAATACCAAAAGAAGAGATTCGACTCAGAGCTTACTAGCTTGTCTGCCAAACAAAGAATGTCGACCTTCCGCTATAATCTCTCCGGTCATCTTGTTTCTCACTACAACGATTGTTCCTTTATAACCTCCTCGCTCACCCATCACTCTCGATGTTATCTCCAGCTCCTCCTGCAAAAACATATTTCCATTTCAAAAATCATCTCTCTCTTTTTCTATAAGTAAGTTTTCAGAAAATCATATATGAGTTTAGCAACAAACAGTCTCTCAAGTAAAGATTGAAAAAACTTACACCAAGCCTGGCTTTTGAAAGGAAAGCAATAGACATGTCCACTGAAACATTCATCGGTAAACCTTCTACATGTACAACTGCTCCACCAACCTCATCCACAAGATTCGCAATCGCGCCATTTGCTAGATTCCCGTCTCTGTCCTGCCATTATCAAACCCTTAATAGATCTCACAAACAAAACAAAAACTAATTCCAATCAAGGAGATATCTTCTTGATTCTGCTCAAGTTTCCAAGAACCACTTTAAAACATAAATAAAATAAAAAGAAACCAACTTGGATCATACTATCCCCGACTCTTATCTTCAAAATCTCACAAGGATAACAGGTCTTTGAAGACCATATTAATGGCTAGATCCATGCCATTAAACCTCAAATTATCTTATTTCCAAAACCCTATTCTAATCTGGAAATCGAAAATTCCCAAGACGCAATAATATCAGGTCGAATCTAAAGCCATAGCAAATCAAGGAGTACTAGAATTGAGGAAGACGAACCGTCAAACGAAGAGGAACCTTGAAAGTGCAGGAAATGAAACCCGGGTCGACTCGGTTGACTCGGATTCCTCTGAGGCTGAAGTCCTCATAGAAGCTTCTTCCTTTCCCTAATCCCTCCACACGCGGTGTCTCAGCGTCGTCAACGTCTTCGCTGAGTTGCAGATACTCCCGAATTTTCTCCATCATCATTGTTTGATTAGTGATTTACAGTATAAGTCACGTTTATGAGTTTTTTATATGGGTCACTTTTTCAACTATTCAATTTTTGTAAATCCGAGATTGGCCCGTGTATTCGGGAGATTTTTTTTGTTGTTTTATCAACTACATACGAAAATAAAAAAAAATTGTACTCGATTCCCTTTTGTAAGAGTACTAAGACTTAATCCGCACTAATTATAGTGCGGAGAAGTAATTTTTTAAAAGAAATTGTTTTAAATTTAATAAAAATTGTTTTTATTTGAATTTTATATTATGTCTAACTCATGATTTCATGATTATAGATAAAGCTGAGTTATCAAACGGAATAATTTGTCTATTTAATCCGTTTTGCACTTGAGTAAAATATTATTCAGGATAACCCGTAAAACCTATAATCTTGAAAACATAATGCTATTATGCACCGTTTAATGATTCTAGTTTTGTGGTTAGTTCACGAACTCTTAAAAAAACAAAAATCTACCGAATACAGTATACGTCACGTTTATGAGTTTTGTATGGGTCACTTTTTTAACTATTCACTTTTTGTAAATCCGAGATTGGGTGTTCGGTGGATTTTGTTTTTTATCAACTACATAGGAAAATAAAAAAAACTTCTTATTCGAGCCCATTTTATAAGAGTATCGGCACATACATTTAGAAAACGAGAGATAAATAATAAATTAAAGTCTCCGAAAGTCTTTCTAAGAAGATGGAAGAAGTCTAGTTCTGACATAGAAGCTAGCCAATCCGTCGGAGTCTCGATCATGCTCATCAAATTCGAGCAATTAGTCTCAAAGTGTTCGGTGGATTGAAGGTCGTGTATGAGTAAAAAATAAAAATCAGAGTAAAATAAATATTATCTCATACTTGTTATGTTTAGTAATTTCCTATATTGTAAAAGATTTATAACATTTTTTGGCTAAAATGAATGATAATTCTGTTTTTCTAACATTTCAAGATCTATTTTGCTATAGTTTAGGGAGAAAAATAAAAAAAATAAAAAAAAATAAAAAAATTGGTCATATGTAGAACATTTGACCAATCTATTGTATATGGTATATGTGTTCGCGGCTAAATGGATATGCATACATTTCTCGCGCATATGGAACATGTGTTCGTTGCTAAATATTCAACATGCTTCATGTTTGCTTATCTTGACTAGTATTGGATTTGTATTGAGTTTTCGGTTAAACCTTAGTGATATTTCTTCTTCGTTTTTGTTCTATATATTTCTAAAATATGTCCACATCGCTAAATCCATATTACATCGTACATAATTCATCATCCAACATGATCTCTTTCTGCGCACATCTAAATTTTTTGTTTTCTTAAAATATTTTTTTAGATTATTTGTTTGACACATAAACTATAATAAATGCATGTTCAAATCTAGTAAAAATAAAATTATCATTCATTTTAACAATACGATTTGATTCATTTTTTAATTATATCATTAAAAGATACATAAACATATTATTACAGAGGTGAACGAACATGGACATTATTAAGACAAATATTTTTGAACATCTTAATAGAGTAAGCTCTCCTAGGATAGACAAGTAAGACACAAGTATCAGAAACTATTGAGAACACCGCTCTGCAACAATCTCTTGATAGCCCTTTGTAATTTTTATCTGATGCTAATTTCAACCCATAAAAAACATGTATGCTATTTATATTTTATGTCGGACAATAATTCGGCCGAGCAGCTTCCGATTGTTGAAAAATCAATGCTGAAATTAGGGCTAACAAGAAAAACATCAATTTGGTTTGTTTTAGTTTCATTTTTAAGAACATTGAAAAAGGAATTGGTTTTGTGGGTATGGGTTGTGTATAGCTGAGATCTGTGTTTGGGTGAATAAATAAATAAAAAATGTTTGTATAGATGTTGTGTGCCAGAATTTTCATATATATATAAAAGATCAGTAAAGAAAGTTTATGAAAATTTGACTATAAGAATAATTTTAAAAGGTAATTTATTATTTGTTTGACTAGACCCATATATATATATATAGAGAGAGAGGGGTATATATATAGGAATAATTATGAAAAACCCCTACAAAAACCAAAATTAATAAAATAGACCATATCTTTTAAATTAAAAAATATAGACTTGATTTGACATAATTACTCATAAGTTACATAATTATTCTTATATAAATAACATAAGTATGAAAAAAACTCATCATAATACATATATATTCATTGTTCCATATTTTTTAATTATAACCTTATCATATGAGAAACTCAAATGTAATACCCTAAAGTACTAACAGCTTTGTCGATTGTAGTATTTAGGGGTCGAATCCACAGAGATTCAAGAATCACACAATAAATTAAATAAGTTTGAATTAAGCTAAGTAAATCAATAAAAACAGGAAGCAATAAAGTAATCAAAAGTTGTAAATTCAATGGAGGAATATAGGTTTAGGGTATTTCTCAGAAAATCAGAGAATGTAGGTAAATCAATTAGTCAGGGTTCAGATTAAGCACGGTTCTTGAACTCAAATCACTAAACTATAATTAACCAAGAA
Source organism: Eutrema yunnanense (assembly GCA_002933935.1). NCBI lineage: Eukaryota > Viridiplantae > Streptophyta > Magnoliopsida > Brassicales > Brassicaceae > Eutrema > Eutrema yunnanense. The sequence goes on along the minus strand of PKML01066486.1, from coordinate 294,209 downwards.
CTATCTAAGTCTAAATCTCAGAATTCCAAATCTCTTTGCAAATTCTAAAGTCTAAACCAGCATTAAGTTCAAGTTCAATTTGTTCACAAAACAACTAAACCAAATCTCTTTGCGAATAGTTACTTTGCTCACCATAGGTTCTATCAGATTATCAATTGCACTGCCGTGCCTAATCGATTAACCTAAGATCTAAGTACCAGGTGATCAATCTAGAATTAGATTTAAGAACAACCTATGGTAAAGAACTAATTCAGATTATGAACCCTAACCAACTAATGAACCTAACATTCAAGAGATCCCTTATTGAGAACCATAAACCTAACAGAAGATCTACTCAGACATGAAGATTGAAACAAACAACATGATTGAATAAATCTCTGAAATAAATAATAAAGGTAGAAAGAAACAAGGGACGAAATCTTCTCTCGGACGAACAGAGTTTCAGACTTGTCTCCCTCAAAGCACTCTCAACCAAAAACCAAAGTACAATAAAGCGTAGCCTAAACAAGTGGCTGAAAAACCTAATTATAATCCTAAAACACGTTTGGGGCTTCTTGTAATTATTAAAGTCTTATGGATCAAAGTGTGGAATCTTTAGACGTGTTGAAAGTCGCGATCCTTCTCTCAAAACGACCATTATCGACCGATACCATAAGTGGTGTCGATCGATACTCAGCTTCTGTGTTGACTCTTCAGACTAGTGTCGACACCAGTGCTTCAAATCGATCCTTAGCTCCAAAATGCTCCATAATGCTTTGATATCTCTAATTAAGCTCCAAACGTACAGAAACCTGTAAAGACTCGAAAAGACTTCAAAAATACTAGAAAGACTCTATAAATAAGACACATATCATGGTTAAAAACGGGTAAAAACCATGATATATCATCATATAATGAAAAGAGAGAATTAATAAAATAGGCCAAATTTTATAGATTTTTTTTAAAATAGGCCAAATCTTATTAAATTAAAATATTAGTCTTTTAATATTACATGTCGATTTAATCTTTATAAATTTAACAACTAACTATTTGAAATCAATTAAATTTCTATTCAAATTTTATTCATTAATTTTTTTAAAAAACACCAAAATTTTCCCCAATCTATGTACTAACCCTAAACGATAAAACAAAAGTTTTCCCAATCTATGTACTAACCCTAAACGATAAAACATTTGTCTTTCACTCTTTGTATGAACAACCATCTACGCCGACCGACTAGATCGGAATTGATCTGCCAATGTACCAAAATAAATGGCCTTTTTTTTACCGAAACGCATAGTCGGATGGAGTTAGATTTATAAATTTAAATAAAACATTTCACTTGTCGATCACTTGTTAGAAACACAAGAGGTTCTTCATTTTGCTTATTCTCCGACATTATCTCAGGCAATAGATTAGTGAGTTGAATATCAAACACTGAACTATCTAGCTCGTATTCATCTTTAACCATTTGCTAATCCAAAACTTTACAATATTAATCCATCATCATTGTTTGTTGAGTAATTTACAATATACGTCACGTTTATGAGTTTTTTATGGCTCACTTTTTTAACTATTCATTTTTTGTAAATCCGAGATTGGGTGTTCGGTGGAATGTTTTTTTTATCAACTACATAGGAAAATAAAAAAATTCTTACTCGAGCCACTTTTGTAAGAGTATCGGCACAAACATTTAGAAAACGAGAGATAAAAATAAACTAAAGTCTCCGAAAGTCTCTCTAAAAAGATGGAAGAAGTCTAGTTCTGACATAGAAGCTAGCCAATCCGTCGGAGTCTCGATCATTTCATCAAATCCGAGCAATTAGTCTCAAAGTGTTTGGTGGATTGAAGGTCGTGTATGAGTAAAAAAAAATAAAAATCAGAGTAAAATAAATATAATCACATACTTGTTATGTTTAATAATTTCCTATATTGTAAAAGAGTTATAACATTTTTTGGCTAAAATGAATGATAATTCTATTTTTCTAACATTTCAAAATCTATTTTGCTATAGTTTAGGGAGAAAAATTAAAAATAAAATAAAATAAAAAATGGTCATATGTAGAACATTTGACCAATCTATTGTATATGGTATATGTGTTCGCGGCTAAATAGATATGCATACATTTCTCGCGCATATGGAACATGTGTTCGTTGCTAAATATTCAACATGCCTCATGTTTGCTTATCTTGACTAGTATTGGATTTGTATTGAGTTTTCGGTTAAACCTTGGTGATATTTCTTCTTCGTTTTTGTTCTATATATTTCTAAAATATGTCCACATCGCTAAGTCCATATTACATCGTACATAATTCATCATCCAACATGATCTCTTTCTGCACACGGCTAAATTTTTTGTTTTCTTAAAATATTTTTTTAGATTATTTGTTTGACACATAAACTATAATAAATGCGTGTTCAAATATAGTAAAAATAAAATTATTATTCATTTTAACAATACGATTTGATTCATTTTTTAATTATATCATTAAAAGATACATAAACATATTATTACAGAAGTGATCGAATAGGGACATTATTAAGACAAATATTTTTGAACATCTTAATAGGGTAAGCTCTCCTAGAATAGAAAAGTAAGAGACAAGTATCAGAAACTATTAAGAACACCGCTCTGCAACAATCTCTTGATAGCTCTTTGTAATTTTTATCCAATGCTAATTTCAACGCATTAAAACATCCTGGTATGCTATTTATATTTTATGTCGGACAATAATTCGGCTGTGCAGNTGGGTGTAGACACCATCTTCACCAACTCTGAGCAGTCCGTTGCAAAGGCTATCGCCGACTTGTGATTTGCAATCATGCAATGCATCGCCCAGATGAGCGCTTCCAATTCTACGTGCAGCGGGGATAAACTTCTTCGCAGATTGCGGGACCCCATTAGTACTCCTTCGACTCCCTCCTGAAAGCAAAACCATCCTATACCGGAATAATTATCTGTTTCCTTCCACGAACCATCAATAAAGCATGTCAGTTCATTAGTTTCATCTTGTTGACCCGTATTATGACCGATTGGTTGGGGAGTTATGTATGGTTCGCTATACTGTGCCGTTTCCCAAGTTATTGCTTCTGTTTCCGCTATCCGCAGAATCTCCTGTGGATTTCTGTCCACATTTGAGAACACCTTGTCGTTTCTTGCTTTCCAAATATTCCACGCAATCCAAGGGAACACTGTGTTCGTTTCCTCTTTTGGGAGTCTCCAAAAGAGATGATCAAAATTGGAGAAAACCGATGTCATCGGGAAAACTCCCGGGACCGATGGAATATGAGAGAGTGCCCATGTTTGTAGCGCTGGTGGGCATTCAAACAGAACATGGTTAATCGTTTCTCCTTCCGCTCCACAACGCGGACATTGTGTATCACAATTTATTCCTCGAGCGCGTAAATTTGCTGAAACCGAGAGACATCCCGAAATGGTTTGCCAAATAAAATGTCGCAATTTCGGTGGACATGTTAATTTCCATGTATGTGCCTGTAATTTCTTTATATCCGGCCCGTAGAAGTAATTTCCTCCATTGTCTAGATTTTGCTGTTCAATATGGTATCCCGATTTTATCGTATATTTTCATGTTTTTGTATAGTGCCAACCAAGAGTATCTGGTCGATATGTGCTGCTAATGGGTATACCGCGAATAATCTCCACATCAGTCGGGTCGATAATTGCATTTATCAACTCCCAATTCCACGTTTGTGTCGCTGGATCAACCAAATGATTGACCCTAAGATTGGGGTAATAATTATACCCCTTACATGTTGCTGACCTCGGGGGAGAAGATGGTATCCAAGGATCATTCCATACTGAGATGGAGCCACTTGAACCAACTATTTTAATGAGCCCTTTTGTAACCAGAGATCTAGCCGAAATAATACTTCTCCACCCAAAGGACGGAGAGTATGATTTTATAGGATCTAATGGGTCTGTGTTCCGAAAGTAACGACCCTTAAAAACTCGAGCAAATAGCGAATCCGGTTTTTCCATTAACCGCCATAACTGTTTTGCCAGCAGTGCCGTGTTAACTTCTTCTATTGTTCGGAAACCAATTCCGCCATCTGATTTGCTCCGACACATCTTTTTCCAAGCTATCCAATGCATCCCTTTTTGGTGTCCGTCGGAACTCCACCAGAAACGCGCTGCCGCACTCGTTAATTTTGTGGTAATGGACTTGGGTAATCGAAAGCATGACATAACGAAAGTCGGCATAGCCGATGCTACCGATTTAAGTAGAACCTCTTTACCCCCTTTGGTTAGTAGCCTTGATGTCCATCCATTCACTCTGTCATTATGTCTTTCGATGACGAAATTAAAAATCTTGCTCTTTGCTCCTCCGAGACTTTCCGGGAGACCCAGATAAGTACCCATCCCTCCCATATTTTGGATTCCTAACAATTGTTTTATCTCGTCCTGTACCGTATCTTGTACTGTATGTCCGAAAATTAAGGAAGATTTGGAGAAGTTAATTTGTTGCCCTGAGACCGACTCGTACTGTTTGAGTATGTGTAATATGGTGTGACACTCCTGTACCGTAGCCTTGCAGAAGAACAGACTATCGTCCGCAAAGAGTAAGTGTGAGACTGTTGGGCCTGCCCTCGCCACTTTCAACCCCGTAAGTGATTTTTCATTCTCTGCCTTCCGTATATTGGCTATCAAGACCTCTGTACAAAGTATAAATAAATAGGGTGATAATGGATCGCCTTGCCTCAGTCCTCTGAATGGCGTTATTTGCCCTTTGAGGTTACCGTTAATAAGTACCTTATATTGTACCGATTGGATGCACCACATCATCCATGAAATCCACTTTTCTGCAAAACCAAATTTTCTCAAAAGGTGTTCAATAAATGGCTATTCTACCCGGTCATATGCTTTGCTCATATCCGTCTTAATTGCCATAAACTTACTTTTGTAAGATTTATTGGTTCGTAGACCGTGAAACATTTCCTGTGCGATCAAATAAATGCGTGTTCAAATATAGTAAAAATAAAATTATCATTCATTTTAACAATACGATTAGATTCATTTTTTAATTATATCATTAAAAGATACATAAACATATTATTACAGAGGTGATCGAACAGGGACATTATTAAGACAAATAGTTTTGAACATCTTAATAGGGTAAGCTCTCCTAGGATAGAAAAGTAAGAGACAAGTATCAGAAACTATTGAGAACACCGCTCTGCAACAATCTCTTGATAGCCCTTTGTAATTTTTATCCGATGCTAATTTCAACGCATTAAAACATCCTGGTATGCTATTTATATTTTCTGTCGGACAATAATTCGGTTGAGCAGCTTCCGATTGTCGAAAAATCAATGCTGAGATTAGGGCTAACAAGAAAAACATCAATTTAGTTTGTTTTTTTTTTTTTTCAACTTTCCATTTCATTAAATCAAGTAGAGCCGATGAGGTAAAATACATCATCGACCGGGTCTGACTTATATGGTAACTGGGCCACAAAGGCCGACCCAGTAGCCAATCCCTTACATAAGAAAAAATATACCTTACCGAGGTGAGATACCGTCTTGAGGGACCCATCGCGAAGGGAGAAGCCCAACACGAGGGAGGGTGGATTCGAATCTCCACTCTGATGGGATAGCAGCAAAGGACGGATGGTCACCATACTCCTTCCCGAAATGTTTCCGCTGATACGAGGACCCCGAGGCAATGACGCCGTCCCGAGCCGTCTTAAAAACCTGAAAATAAACAACATACACCTAATCGGGCTTGTAGGAAGGAGCTCTGTCGGACCGGTTAACTCTGCCGGAGCCAGGATTCCGTCCCGCTACAAAGTCCCACAACAGATAGTGAGGAGAGGCCGTTGGTTTGTTTTAGTTTCATTTTTAAGAACATTGAAAAAGGAATTGGTTTTGTGGGTATGGGTTGTGTATAGCTGATACAAGGATTTTGCAATCCTAAGAGGTATCAATACCCTCTAAACGATGTAGTAAGAGGTTATCGAATCCAATATTGGGAATAGTCCTAAGCACTAAGCATGCAAGGTACTTGAAGCAAGTTAAGCTAATCAAAGAGAGTTTTGGGATTAAGTATCCAAATTAAGCAACTACAATAACTAAGTAAGAAGTGATTCAAATAATAAAAGCGGAACAAGAGACGAGGTTATTGATATAGGGTGATCCAAGCTCAATTAGTGGTGTTCAATTACTCATGAAGCTAATCCCTAGGCAATAGATCTCTAATCTAGATTAGTTCTCTTTCAAGCAACTAATCTCTATGCTAATTATCAAACCCATTAGCAAATCATCATTTGTGGATTATCAATTAGCAAGCATTAAGAATTATAACAAGATCAACCAAAGA
>PKML01066486.1:216518-269253 GCA_002933935.1 Eutrema yunnanense | reverse complement strand
TTTTTTTTAATGGAAACAAATAAAATCAAAAATAGTTAAACGAGAAAAAAATAGAGACTGAAAATTCATAAAATGTAAATTATAAAATCTATATAAGATTCATAATATATTAGTTTATTATCGTGTGTTTGATAATTATTTTATAAAAAATCAAATGACAAAAATTGAGAGGTATAACTTTAAACCTGAGTTATTACATTAAATCATAATCATAACAGGTTAGAACAATAAATTTTCAGAAGATAATATATTTTTTAAAATAACTTTATTGATTAGATTCAGTTTTAAGTTATATAAGATTTTAAATTTGTTTTTGGAACCCTCACATTCATTTCGAGGGATTTTTTTATCAGGTTTTTAAGTGATATGGATCAATTTCGGATTTTTTTAATTACGAATTAAAAACATTATTTCATAATAACTAAACAAGATCTTAATTATCTAATTATACGGATCATAATTATATGAGTCATAATTATGCGGGTTATCAATTTTAGAGCCTACATATTTTATTTTTGTGGAAGCCTCCTCGGTTCAGTGGTTGACTAATGGTTCATTAATGGTTCTACATCATGAGGTATGGAGTTCGATTCCCGGAGAATGCAAATTAAAAGAGGCAAATTTTTAGGAGTTTTCCAGTGCGGTGCAAGCAGAGCCACTCGTCGTGGTCCAACATGTCAAGGGTAAAGTGATTCATCACGAGCATGGTACATGTAGAACCATTAATCATGGATCTTTGTAGGCCGATAGAATTGTCCGTTGTAAAATCGTCAATGTAATTGTTCTCATAATTTATAATAAATAATATTTCGGATGACAAAAAAAATATATATATATCTTTTATCCGAGTATTACGCGGAGCTAATGTAGTTTAGGATAAAACTATAAAAATCAATAATAATCAAACAACCATCATGCTTATAATCTTCTTATTCTAACTTCAGTGAAGTTGAGTTTAGAATAAAGTCTTACCTATACCGTTTTACTTCTTTATTTACCTTATAGTTAAAGACAAATCACCTTTGTAATTGATTAAGCACGCGAAAATATATGTAGCCGAAGAAGACAAACATGTTTAAGAGGATCTCCTCAACTGCCGTGCGCTCTAAGGAAGCAAAACACACACACAAGAAACCTATACACTCTCTCACTATACTTCTGTATAAAACATACATTTGATGATACGACACAAACATAAAGTTCCTATCTACACAAGATTGTATCATTACATTTTACCATTTGTTTGTACTTTATACTCACAGTAGCACCTGTAAAAGTGGTTTTTGCAGCTATAATTGGTGTTTGATTCTTTAAACCACGATGAATTGGTCCTCTTTGTTGACTTTTCCGTAAGAATGCGATGAAGTCTCTGCATCAAATCTGGAGAACAGAGGAAAAATTCAGATGCTTTGTGTTCCTTGTAGCAGTTAGAACCAAAGCTTATAAGAACCCTCTTGAGTTTCAAAAGAATAATATCTGAAGCTTAGCCTGAGCTTACCGTTTCATCAATTGATTCCATCATCGGTTTGACTGATTTTGAGTTCTTCAGCCGATGGATCAATGGACAGTGATCTGTGGTCTGCTGCATATTTAGACTCATCATTGATGAATGTTTCTTCAGATCCCTAATAGTTTCATTTTCAATGTTAAGCAACAAAAAAGAACTGGACACTTTTTAGTTAAGTAAATACAGAGCATTGTAACTTTGGACAAGGATAACTGCACACCTCTTGCTTCTCCTGAATTGTTCCCGTGGCATCCGAACAAACGGTTTCTACTGTAGTTTCCTCAGTTGGCTCAGAATGTTCCTGCGCTAAAGTAAACAAGTCCGTGTGTCAAACCAAAATACATGTATGTACTTATAAAGGAAGTGTACTTTGGTTTACGGAATTGAAACTTACTTCTAATTGATTATGAGATGATTCTGCAGGTGGATCCACATTCCACAGCTGTCCATCTAATGTATGATCCAGATCCTCAGAATGAGTTTGGTTTTGAGGCAGCATGTCTGGTAATACTGATGTTGGAGAAGTAGCAGATTCTTCAGAGTTTCCATGATTTACATCAGAAGCTACAGCTTCCGCAACTTGTTGCTCTTCTTCCTCGTCAATTCTCTCACAAGGTTCTTCAGATTCTTGATCAGTCCTCTCGGATGGTTCAGGTTCGTCAGAGTCATAACTAATCTTTATCTCATCAGCTGAGTATTCAGGAAGTTTCTTTAACTCCTGAGATATTTTTTTGCACAGTTATGTTCAAAGTCGTAACACTTAGCCATTCCCATGAAACCAGATTTAAGAAACATGAACTGACCTCTGCTCTTTGGGAGAGAACTTCATCAGGGTGAAGAACCATGGGCTCCAATTTTCTTGCTTCTTCATTTTCTGGAGATGCTAAAGAATCTGTTTCAATTTTCTCCGCAGGTAACATTTCAGATACCCCACCATTAAAACCCATGTCCTTTCCGATCTCCGATTCGTAAATAAACAACGATCTCTCTTCATCAGAGGAGCCGTTCCCATCAACTGAAGTGGGAGGTGATCCAATTTCAGAAACCTCAACTTGAAGATCAGAGTCAACGGAATGTGTCACCGTATGACATTTCCTTGTGCTGTAACCGAAATGCTCCATGTATCTTTGCCTTGCAGTTGCAAGTGAGCTCGAACCACTGCTTCTAGGCACTAAACCCGCAAGAGGTTTTCCAACACGATCGTTTCGTTTGCAGAAAGTTTCAGAAGCATCTGATTGGTCAGAGACATTGAAATCCTTCTCTCTTTCTCGCGGAGAAAGCGTCGTGTTCGAGTCACTATCATCGTTTCTGATGGAATCAGTCTCTATCCGTACCTCCCCTGCTTCCATATCATTCCCTTTTCCTCTTGTAAGATCTCTTTCTTTCATTAGAGGAAGTTGATCGTCGGTACCTACATCAGCAAGAAAATCACTATGAAATACAGAATTCACAATCTTGATCTGCATTTGCAATAACAAAACTAGCAACTAAAAACAGTTACAGAAGCTTCTTCCAAGAGGCCTATTGGCGCAATAAAAGCAGAGCTAGTCCCTCTGTTTCAGTTAAAATCTAACCATTAATAGCATATACCTTGCAGTGGCCTAGGCCTACCATCAACGGTCTTTCTCCACAAAGACGCCAATTTGGAATCCTTTTGAGATTCTGATGGAAAGATTCTGTGATGGAAGCTCTCGTGGCGGCAGAAGAAGATATCTTTCGGGTTAGCCTCTGCAAACTCTTGCTGGAAACTATCTCCTGTCAGGTTCGGCTTCTCTTCATGTGGATCATAAGGAAGGTCAAATGGGTTTCTTCTCGGTAATAGAACGGAAGGTGCAGAGCCCGGCATGAGAAGTCCATCGATTTCGCAGTTTTCTTTATCCAAACCGTAATAGTTTCGACCAATACAAATCCGAGGAACCTCCATATCCATCAGGCTTCTCTCAGCTGCAAGTAGGAACAATCTCCTTGATCGTCTTCTAGAAATCAAATTCTCTAGCCTCTTGTTTCTTTCGATCTCAGATGTCCCAAGATCCATCAAATTCTTCTGATCATCCTCTGTCCACGCTACTATGACCGTGTTTGTCTCTTTTTCTTCTTCCTCTTCTTCTTCTTCTGATGAAGATGATGAACATTCTACTTTAGTTTCACCAACACTTGTTGTTATCCTCTCCAATGGATCTACGACAACAACATAGCCTTCGTTGTCAAGGTTAGACTCAACGAAGCTTTCTTCTGCTACAAGCAATGTCCTTTCTCTCTTGAATGTCTCCAGATCAGGAGTGATTGTCTCCCCGTAGAGAGTTGTCAGAATAACCTTTCCTCTCTCGTCCTCGCTAGCCTGAGACGAATCCCAATCTTTGCCAACCTCCTCAACTTTCCTTCTGGCATTTCGTCGAACACTTCGTTGGTGCTTTAACTCAGCCGTCTCTGTTCTTCCCTCACCCGAAACAGATCCCTCTCTCGAATCCCTTCTCTTTTCCTCCTCCGAGGAATCACCACACAGATGATTCCGGAGATAAAACACAGCACAAGCTATCAACGGAGAAGAACAGAGCATGAGATAGAAAACCCAAGGAAGAAAAGTGTACAAGAGGATCATAAACGCCGAAACACCACAAGCAACTGGATATCTCTTCACGTATCTGCAACTTGTATTCGTCGAAAATCTTATAATTTTCCAGACGATCACACAGACTTCTTTACCATCAATTCCCATTGTTTCTTCTTCTTCTTTTACTGCTCAAACAACCCTGAAACTCAGAATCATTAATCCAAACTCTTGAAAGAATAAAAAAATCAAAACTTGATGAAAAGAAAAAAAGAAGAGGCCAAATAAGAGAGGTCAAGCTTACCTTTGAAACGATAACCAGTCAAAAAGTAGTTTTTTTATTTTTGTTTTGCAGATTTAGAAATTTCCTCTCTTTTTTAGTAACTTCGGTATGGTCGGGAGGGAATGGTTTTATGTACGGATCGAATCGTGCGGGGAAGACAAAACAGAAAAACGAGGGAGTTAGTTGCATACATGTTTTCAAAGATTCTTCTTACACACTTTTGATTTTCTGATCATTATATTTATTTTAATTTGCAGGTTAACCCCTGTTATTTCTCAGTTTTTGCATTTATTTCTCAGCTTTCTTAATTTTGGGCTTTTCGATATGTAAGCCCATCGGTAAGACCCATGACAAATTCTAATCGAAATACGTATGAATACATCATTTCTTTTTTAATACAGTTGGATGGATATAGATAAATATAATTAGTTTACTTAAATATACAAAATATAAATGCGTCATTGAGCCGACAAAAACAAAAAAATTGCGTCAATGATTGTTACTTGTAAGATTATCTTTCTGTTCAAGAATAAAATTCTTCTCTTCGTAGTGATTTTTTAATTCAATTTTCCATAAGACAAAAATGTTTAATTTAGGGAGTAGTATAGTAAAGAAAAGTAAAGTAATATCATATTTTTTCGGACAAAATAAATTAATATGTTTACTTTAGGGGATTTTTTTTTTTTTTTGTTAAAAGGGTTTCATATTGAAATATTTTTGGGTTTTGGGTTTTACAATGTAGAAAAGAGACAAGAAGAAAAAGAAGAAGATAAAAGGTCACTAAAGGAAAAAAATATAAATCATATTTTTGAAATATTTCTCGTTTGCAATTCTGCCTCTTGCGATCCTTTAACTAAATCAAGTTTGCTCCAAGGTTGGTTAATCCGTTGGATTATCGATCATCTTGATATCCTAACCGATAAAATTATCTTATCTTTTAGGCATAATAATGCCCATAATAAACTGTCTAGCTCCGCGTGTAGTGTCGAGAGGCTTCTACGACACCATTGCATACCATATTGTACTCTTCCTTGTATAATATTAATTTATATGCCGACTGAAACAAAAAAAAAAAGAAATCATATCAATACAATCAGATGCCGACTGAAACAAAAAAAAAAAGAAATCATATTCATATACGCTGTGATGTTCTTTCGCAACCATGTGGTGATATTTCAGTGGTATCACATGGGAAGGGGTAGGGGTTGTCTACCTTCGTACATGGTATCGATCCTTGGAATCGACCCCGCTTAGCCAGGCCCGGCTCTAGGGGGCGGCAGGAGGGGCATAGGCCCTAGGCCCAAAAAAAAAATTTTAATTGTTTAAAGAAAAAAGCCCAAATTTTTTTAAAAATACATATATATTTGAGAAAAANAAAAAAAAAAAAAAAAAGAATTTGATGTTCTTTCACTGTGGTTAAATATAAAACAGCATGTATATGTTAAAATTGCTTATCTTTGGTTGTTTTCAAAACTTAATAATTATAATTTAAATACTTGAAGGAAAATGGAAAGATAACAAAACCAATTATATAGAAATAGAAATAATAAAGAAACGTTTTAGAAAACTAATATTTTCTCTTTTTTTGTTAAATAATTAATAAAAGGAAAATTTATATTTTTATATGAAAAGTAAAAAATGACACATCTCGAAATTTAGTGAGTTATGATTATCATACATATACGATGCACTCGGTATATAATAAGATTGAGAGCCTTACCGTGGAATCAAATCCTTTTTCTCAAGATAGACCCTAATTTCTTTCGCCCGAAGATGGCGGGCTGCGAATGTCTAATATATCACGAGCGACAACGATTGCAATTCTGCCTCTTGCACTCCCTTAACAATCTATTTCAGGTGATCCATTTTTTATAATTTCAGTTCTAAATTTCATCCTGCCAAATACTTTCTCGATGCCCATATATAGAAAAGAATCACGTCGGTGTGAAAATAGTTAAGTAGCGATTAATAGTTTTGAAATATCTCTCGTTTTGACTTTAGGACAAAGATGCATTCACGCGGGAAAGCTTGAACTCAACCTCGGAGAAGCTCGATGATCCGAACAAAGAAACGTGGACACCTCTCTCTTTGCTCCTCAAGCCTCACCAGAACACACTCACTGGAAACTACGACGTAAACGTGATGATCGCAGCTCTTCAAGGAAAAGGCAAGAGTGTTGTTTGGCATGATAAGCGTAATGGAGCTTCTGTAGGACCAAAAATTCGCACAATAGATATGATAAGATTTAATCACGATTATATAAATAAACAGTAAGGAACAGACGATTCATAAAACGATTAAAGCATAAATAAATCTAAGGAGGCGAGATGAATCTCTTTCCTTAACTCAAAGAATCTCCCGTAGTGCGACGGGTTATAATAGATCCATGAGTCCCAGGATACAACCAAAGTTTATCTGTATCATCTACATTTGATATCAGATCTGTCGAACATTATAACTTTGATACTCTCGAATAGAAACTTACTCTAAGCAATAGGGAATTGCATGAACTTTGCTAGAACTTTTAGGATGTGTTTTTAGTGTTTCAGAGGATGATTTTTAAGGTGAAAATCGGCCAGTATATATAGGAGAAAGGCTAGGGTTTTTCCCAGACAGATATGGAATATTCCTCAGAATATTCTAGCGGCTGCGATTTTTTAAGTCGGCATGTCGGGTATACCTCTAAAAATCCACGAGCCCAACAGGCCCAAGATGCGATCGACGCGCGTGTGGTCTTTTCTTCTCTCATGTTGTTAGTCATCCAAAACAATGACACAACTATTCCAAAATATATACACGAGAAAACATTTCTCAGCCAATGAAAACATTTCATTCGAATGAGCTTAACTCATTTCTTTTCACACTAACACAATTTTATCAAGCCCTCAAACTTTGATAAAAAATTAGTTCCAACAGCTTCTTCGATTGATCTTGATCATGCATATAAGATAATACTCTAATGGGTATCGTGTTGAATGTTCCGGTCACGCGGTATGGGGGACTTTGGAGAAGCAGACGTTGGGTTGTAATGAGAAAAATCAATGGAGTTTGGTATAACTTGGATTGTGATCTTACTGTGCCACAGCCGTTTAGAGACGAAGATGAAGTCATGGGGTTCTTGGATCAAAATCTGAGTTTAGGTGCAGAGATTTTGCTAGTGAACAATGCTTAAATTAAGATCTACAACTTAATCGAGTTTCATTTTCTTACTTCTTGAATACCCCACAAAGTGTGACAATGTATCCAGTTCATGTCTTGTAGTTTAAATTCTAACTAGATTATAACCCATGCGTCCGCACGGGAATTTTTTATTTATTTGGTTTATGAAATTTTGTAATATATATTGTCTTTATTGTGTTTAGTATAATTGATGTTGCGGACGAACGAATTGTAATATGAGACATATTTATTTTGGGTTTAACAATACTTTGTTTTTGTATATATAATTTTCGTAATATGAAACACAACAATTCCTGATTAGACATAAAAAATCCTTTGTGGGTTTAGTTTTCATAAGTTGTTTACTTATTGTAACGGGTTTAGAGGTTACGGGTAATATTGGTGTTTAGATATCTAATTTTTTTTGTAGGTAACATTTTTAATATGTTATGTTATAAAATTAGATGTTCTCAACTCAACTATTGTCATCTGTCTCTTGCTTATACTCGGTTTTCTACTCAAACTCAATTTTATCAGTTTTTCATTTGTAATTTCATGTCTAAAGCGAGATCAATTTTGCTATCTTTACTGTTTTTCTATGTGAGACTTTAAAAACTTTTACTTTATTTTAATTGTATTGTGATTATACATTAGAACCGTTCAAAATGTCAACTCAACTATTGTCATTCGTCCCTTGCTTATACTCGGTTTTCTACTCAAACTCAATCTTATCGGTTTTTTCATTTGTAATTTCTTGTCTAAATCGTTCATTTTTCTGTTTTTCTATGTGAACAATTGAAAACTTTTATTTTATTTTAACTGTATTGTGATTATACATTAGAACCGTTCAAATATCAACTCAACTATTGTCATACGTCTCTTGCTTATACTCGGTTTTCTACTCAAACTCCATCTTATCAGTTTATCATTTATAATCTCATAATCGTTCTTTTCTAGCCATATCATATCTTTTACTGTTTTTCCGTCTCTGGCTTTCAAGTTTTATTTTATTTTAAGTGCGAGATTTTAGAAATTTTTATTTATTTTATAATTTTTAAAGATTTAATTTATCCAATCAAAGTTTAACACTTATAAAATCTTTAAAGTTCTACTAAAAATTCACACAGTTTAACTTTGTCTTTTTGTTCTTACCATGGTTAATTTTAAAAAAATCAACAAAATAAACCTTATTTTTTTCTTTTAAATCGCTACCTATTAATTTAAAGTCAAATTATCTACAACATTTTGTTTCAAATATATTAATAACCTAAAATTAAAGTTCATACTAATCACCTCTCTATCATATCGAGGAACATCCAGCTGAGAATAATTGTGGGAATGACACATCAGCAAAACATTTTTGAATCAAGCTCAAAATTATCGCTTAAACTTTTATCCGTATTTTGATTATACATTCGAATCGTTCAAAATCTCAACTCAACTTTTGTCATCCCTCTCCCTCTTATACTCGGGTTTAAACTCAATCTTATTGGTTTTTCATTCGTAATCTCATATCTAAATCGTTCATTTCTTGCTATCTTTACTGCTTTTTCAATGTGAGACTTTGAATACTTTTATTTTACTTTAATTGTGAGATTTTATAAACTCTTACTTTATTTTAAATTATCGTTAAAGTTCTAATTAATCCAGTTAATGTTTAACACATTTAAAACCCGTTAAATTTTTCTAAAAATTCACACAGTTTAACTTTGTCTTTTTGTTCCTACCATGGTTAATTTTTAAAGAACCAACAAAATCCAACCTTATTTTTTTCTTTTAAATCGCTACCTATTAATTTAAAGTCAAATTATCTTCAATATTTTTTTTGAAATACATTAATAATATAAAATTAAAGTCCATACTAATCACCTCTCTATCAGATCGAGGAACATCCAGCTGAGAATAATTGTGGTAATGACACATCATCAAAACATTTTTGAATCAAGCTCAAACTTTTCGCTTAGACTTTTATCCGTATTGTTATTATACATTTGAATCGTTCAAAATCTCAACTCAACTTTGTCATCCCTCTCCCTCTTATATCTAAATCGTTCATTTCTCGCTATCTTTACTGCTTTTTCTTGTGACTTTGAATACTTATTTTACTTTAATTGTGAAACTTTATAAACTATTACTTTATTTTAAATTATCGTTAAAGTTCTAATTGACCCAGTCAATGTTTAACACTTTTAAAACCCGTAAAATTCTTCTAAAAATTCACATATCCTAACTTAGCTTTTTTTGTTCCTCCGATGGTTAATTTTTTAAAACCAACAAAATAAAACCTTAATTTTTTCTTTTAAATTGCTACACATTATTTTAAAGTCAAATTCTCTACAACAATTTCTTAAAGTACGTTAACAATCTAAAGTTATATTCTTTACCAATCTCATCTCTATCAGATCAAGGAACGTCCAGCTGAGAATAATTGTGGAAGAGACACATCAGCAAAAAAAAAATGAAACTCAAACTAATCGCTTAGACCTTTACCCGTTTTGTGATACATTAGAACCGTTCAAAATTTCAACTCAACTATCGTCATCCGTCTCCTTCTTATACTCGAGTTTAAATTCAAACTCAATGTTATTGATTTTGTTATTTGTAATCTCATATAAGTCGCTCCTTTATAGCTATTTTTACTGTTTTTCCGTGCGAGAATTTGAATTTAAATTCAAACTCAATCTTATCGATTTTGTTATTTGTAATTTCATATCTAACTCGCTATCTTTATTGTTTTTCCGTGTGACAATTTGAAGAGTTTTATTTTATTTTAAAATCTTTACAGTTTTAATTTATCTAACTAAAGTTTAACACTGTTAAAACTCTTAAAAATAATAAGTAAAAATTCACACAGTCTAACTTCGTCTTTAAGTTCTTGCGGTGGTTTATTTTTTAAATGCCAACAAAATAAGACATAATTTTTTTCCATTATTTTAAAGTCAAATTCTCTACAACATTTTTTTGAAATACTTTAATAACCTAAGGTTAAAGTCCCTATTAATCACCTCTTTATCATATCCGGGAACTTACAGATGAAATTAATTGTAGGAGTGACACATAACAAAAGTTTTTAAATCAAGCTCAAACTAATCGCTTAGACTTTTACATGTATGGTGAATATACATTAGAACCGTTCAAAATCTCAACTACTGGCATCTGTCTTTTGCTTATACTCGGTTTTCTACTTAAATATAATCTTATCAGTTTTTCATTTATTCTCATATCTAAATCGTTCTATCTACCCATCTCATATCTTTTACTGTTTTTCCGTCTCATACTTTGAATATTTATTTTATTTTAAGTGCCAATTCTTGTAAATTTTAACTTTATTTTAAAATCATTAAAGTTTTAATTTATCCAATCAAAGTTTAACACTTCTAAAATCTGTAAAGTTCAACTAAAAATTCATACAATTTAACTGTCTTTTTGTTCATACAATGGTATATTTTTAAAAAATCAACAAAATAAAACCTTATTTTTCTATTAAGTTTCTACCTATTCACTTAATTTAAAGTCAAATTATCTACAACATTTTACTATGATTGAGTGAAAATCTAGTGCACGGGATGCGATTGAACTCTAACAAATCTTTTCCATTTTAGAGATTTGATGCAAATAAAATTAAATATGTAGATTTAGATAGTTTGAATCTAATGTAGAGAACAATATATTCTACATGATCTTCTTCTCATCCATCATTGGCATATACCTATTGCAATGGAAACACAAACTGAGTAAGAATCAATATTTTAGTCAATCGTGGGAAAGTGATTAAGAAAGAAGAAAGTTATAAAATTCAACATGATCTTTCCGGTATGAAATCTTTTTTTTTGGTAGATCGGAAGACGAAAACACACAAACAGAAGATAGAAACAAAACAAATAAAATAAAAATCTTAGAAACATTCATATGTTTGAGATGATGGAGTATGTCGAGATGTCTTCTTCATATAGTGAATGGATGAGTACTCAATACGTTTCTAGATGATTGTCGATTTTATTGTTTTCTATGAATATTTTTCGGTGTAATTAAATAGATATCTCGTATATTTTGAATTATATGGAAACATATCCCAAATAAATAGCAAACGTATCACGTAAAAAATATCGTAACAAATGTTTGGAAAGCAGATATTCTGTTTTGGTTGTTTTTTTTTTTTAAAGAATATGCTCTTTTGTTAAAGGTAATACTATTTTTAAGGAAATCAACAATTATTATATTTTAAAATTTAGAATACATGATTTACCTTTTCAGTACGATTGTGAATTTCAAATATATTAGATAATTACTTAAAGAATATATACAATCATATAGTAAATTTTGAGTGCAATAATAAGATTTAGTTTTAGAAATAAACATATTTTGTTATTACTTCTAAATATTTTGTATTTAAATGTTGATGCAAACTCGGGAAATATCCAATAAATATTTCAAAATTTAATGCAATCTCTCATTTTTTTAAAAAAAAAGTTAATGCAAACTCTTAATTTTTTAAAAATTACTAAGTTTTAAAGGCATAAAATTGACTTTTTATGTTTCATTTCTTTTTTGATTTTTATAATATATGGAAAAATATCATTGACCATGGACTACAACTGTTATCAATATTTATATAAATCATTGATCATGTAAAAAATGTATTTGTTGAGAAGTTAAAAAAAATTGATATGATAAAATAGTAATTTAAATGTTTGATTTTATAGCGAAATATTAATATATCTTTGCCATCAAAACTTAATTATGAGAAATATTATGAGAGTCAAAAATAAATTGATGAAACTGTTATACAATTTTATAAATCGATGAAACTATTATTGTTAAAACATATAAATGAAAAGTTGTATAAATTATGCAGTGTATACTTATATATAATATGTATATGTAATTTATTAAATTATGTCAATTTGTATCTAATGAAGTGTAAATAATATAATATATTTGTCTTTCTATATTAATTTGTTTTGTATGTAACGAAATATTAATTCTTTAAAATAATTAATATAACATATATTTAATTAAATCCAAACTAAACTAAATTAAAATTTAAATTTTCGGAATTATTTTTAATTTAAAAAAAAAAATCAAACTAAGGAATATTTTTGTAAAGATATTATATCTATTTTCGTAAATAGCAAATAATTAAAGATTTGGTAAGATTTTGCTATAATTTCGAAAATAGTAAATAATTAAAGATTTGGTAAGATTTTACAAATATAATTAATTTTTAAATTTAACCAAAAATATCTATTTGGCAATAGGAATAAAAAAATATATATATAGTCAGTACCAAAATTGTTAGAAAAACATTCAAGAAAAATAAAAAGCTTGAAAAGAAATTTATGATTTTACCTCAATCTGAATATTTTTCTTAATTTCGAAATGTGAAGAAACTCCCGTCTTCAGCTTTGGTTGGTGCTAATCCATTGAGGTCCTGCAAGAATGAAAAAAACATGTCAATACGCATCATAATTAACAAAAAATTCATAATAAGAAGGTAGAAGAATAAAATGAAAACATGTACAGAAACCTAAAGAATTGTGTATCAATGATCGAAAGAGTCTCTTTATATAGATGAATGAAGAGTGCTGAAGAAGTTTTTTTTATGTTTATCTAAATGGAAGTTTAATATTAAATAAAGAATATTGCATCAAATATTTTTCGTATCAAAATTGGATATTCTCGAATTTAAAAAAAAAAACTTGTTTGGAAACAGAGATAAAAAGTATGGATAGTAGATATCCGGAATGGGATTAGACTAAAATCTGTTTGTTTACAAAATGTTACCCTGTTTTAATAGTATAGATTCAACCATGCAGGCGATGAAATAGAATTGTTATCATTAATATTTACTTTAATTTGCAGGTTAACCCCTGTTATTTCTCAGTTTTTGCATTTATTTCTAAATTTGGGGCTTTTCACATGTAAGCCCAGTGGTAATAATACCCATGAGAATTTCTAACCGAAATATGAATAGATGATCAGTTACATCATTTCTTTGTGGATACAATTGGATGGATAGAGATAACGATACATTAGTTTATTTAAAAGATACAAATATAGATGCGTCAATGGTTGTTACTTGTAAGATAATCTTTCTATTCAAGAATAATTCTTCCCTTCGTAGAAGATTATACTTTTTAATCATTTTCTGATTTTTGGAGATATGAATATGATTAAACAATTGTTGGTTAAAATCGTTTATCCCGCCGGCTCAGTCACCGGAGTTTTCATATCACGCCGGCTATTGTAATTTTTTAATGTTAAAATCGTTGTTGGTTTGTGGCTTACGGACAAGGTTCGTATACTTATCATCTGCCTTGAGAAAGTACATCGTAATGCATGGAGGTGGCTTAAGTTCCATGCTTGGAACATAGACATGACGGTTCTTGTAATCAATTGTTCATTTGTATAGTATTTTCGCATCTTTTAGACTTTATTGTTAGGTTTTGATGCTAGTTATCCATGTAATTCTCCAATAATTTGAAATTTACATCAATAAAACAACAAAATGATAAAAAAAAAATAAGAATATGATTAAACAATTGATTCGTGATTCTAGTAAAGGTCCTATCGACTGCATTTGGGTTTCGGTAAACTGATGCTAATTAAGTCATTTACGTCAAACAAAAAAAGAAGAAGGTGAATCTATATATATATATGGACTTACATAATCGTATGTGTATATCAATATATGGACAAAACAAAATATCAATGTCGCTTTCAGGAAGAGTGAACAACAGATATTATTGAGAAACCAAGGCAATTCTTAATTCTGTATGATTATGTAAGAGCCCAACCCCAAATCTTTAAAATTTGAGTTTTTTTTGTTTCCAATCCAACCTCAAATTTTGAAGTTTTAAATAGTGAAACTTCAAATTATTCAAAACGTAAATTTTTTTTGTTGCAATTTTGTACATTTTACAAATAACCTTATTAAAAAAATTCTACTTTCATTTTAGTCCCTATTATTAAATATTTCAATTACATCTTGATTATTACATATAAAATCATATAAATACACTAAAAATAAAATAAAATAAAATAATTAATATAGAAGAAATATTATTTATACAACATATAAAATTAATTTCACATAATAATAATATTATATTGAGAAAAATTAACACAAATTTAAAATCACACTACAATAATAAATATTTTACATGATAATGAAATTACATGAAGACATAAATATTACACAAATTACTTTTTTTACTACAATACTATAATAGAATTTGCCATCCTGCATCGGTCGGAGTTGACAGTCTCCTAGTTCAGCCGGATCACCTGAGTTATATATATAAAAAAAGTTTCATATTTATATCTCACATTTTTCTAAGAATATTTGTTTCTTACATATTGTTCTAATAAGCGGATGATAATAAATGTAAGATAAAAAAGTTTCATATTTATATCTTACATATCTCACATTTATATCTCACATGTATAGGTTTTTAAGGTTTAGAGACAAATGAATTAATAAAAAAAAATTACTCACATTGTCTTCTTTTTTTTTTTACACTTTTGTGAGCAAATAACAAAACATATTTATTCAACATGTGAACCAAATTGACCATACTAATTTCTTTCGTCGTCATCAGTAATACAAAAAAAAAAAAGGGTAAAGCCAATAATTGTAACAATTATTTTTATTTGTTTTATTCATTTAACAAAAAACAAAAAAAATGAAAATAGCACCTAGATCAGTCCAACGGATGTTTTATTCAATGATGAAAATAAAAATTAATAAATTTAGTATTGGTTTCATTTAAAGGTGATTTACTTCTCCTCCTCACGTACCTTATCATATAAATTAAAAGGAGTAGATTCTTCAGGAGGAAGAAAACATTTCTCTGTTCTGTTTTGTTTTTTCTCCATCAGAGTAGAGTGAGTGACTCAGTGTGCGCGGATCGAGTTTCATCCTCCAGGTTCGAACCCTCTGTTTTCCTTCTTTCTCCATTGTTTCGCCGCCGAAGCTCTCATCTACAGGTTTCTTCATCGTTTGCAATCTCGTGTAGATTTGTCTGCTAAATCGCGATGTCTGTTTTCTCTCGAATCTATCAATAGATGAGAAACCAAGCTTCTTAATCTCAGTTCGTAATCACTAGTCTCGTGCTAAGTTTTGATATCTTAGCGAGTAATACAAAATAATCCAAGTATATTGTGAATCTGCAGTTATGGCTTCCGTACACAGTACCTTGATGTCTGTCGTGTGCAACAACAAAAACCACTCTGCCTGGCCAAAACTTCCAAACTCCTCCTTTTTACCTGGATTCGATGTGGCTGTTCAAGCTGCTGCTGTTCGGTCCAAGAAGGACACAAGAAGCACACGAGCCACCTTGACCTTTGATCCCCCAACGACTACTAACTCAGAGAGAGCCAAGCAGAGAAAACACACCATCGATCCTTCTTCTCCTGATTTTCAGCCAATCCCATCTTTTGAGGAATGCTTTCCTAAGAGCACTAAAGAAGACAGGTTTTTTTTATTTATTGTTTCACATTTTTCTTTCTTTTTGGTTTTTTTTGTTCGTTTGATTCACTGGGTTTGCTTTTGATTGTTTTAGTGAAATCGTTCATGAAGAAACTGGCCATGTTCTTAAAGTTCCTTTTAGACGTGTGCATTTGTCTGGTGGTGAGCCTGCTTTTGACACATATGACACTAGCGGTCCTCAAAATGTTAACCCACACGTTGGTATGTATGTGTGATTCAAAGCTTACTTGTGTTTACCAATTCAACTTTACTTTCTATGTGACTTATCAATATAGCAAATGAAACTTACCAACCAACCAGGGCTTGCTAAGCTAAGGAAGGAGTGGATTGATCGCCGTGAGAAGCTGGGAACACCAAGATACACCCAAATGTACTACGCTAAGCAAGGAATCATAACCGAGGAAATGCTCTACTGTGCTACAAGGGAGAAACTAGACCCTGAGTTTGTAAGATCAGAAGTTGCTCGAGGGAGGGCCATTATCCCTTCCAACAAGAAGCATTTGGAGCTTGAGCCCATGATTGTCGGTAGGAAGTTCTTGGTCAAGGTCAATGCGAATATCGGAAACTCAGCTGTGGCAAGCTCGATTGAAGAGGAAGTCTACAAGGTTCAGTGGGCAACAATGTGGGGAGCTGATACAATCATGGATCTCTCAACCGGTCGTCACATCCACGAGACACGTGAGTGGATCCTAAGGAACTCAGCTGTTCCTGTTGGCACGGTGCCCATTTATCAAGCGCTTGAGAAAGTGGATGGAATCGCTGAGAATCTTAGCTGGGAAGTGTTCAGAGAGACTCTGATTGAACAAGCTGAGCAAGGTGTAGACTATTTCACAATCCATGCTGGAGTTTTGCTGCGTTACATTCCTTTAACAGCCAAACGAATGACCGGGATCGTTTCTCGTGGAGGATCCATCCATGCTAAATGGTGCTTAGCTTACCACAAGGAGAACTTTGCTTACGAGCACTGGGATGATATTCTAGACATCTGTAACCAGTATGATGTGGCTCTTTCAATTGGGGATGGTCTGAGACCTGGCTCCATCTATGATGCTAACGACACTGCTCAGTTTGCAGAGCTCCTTACTCAAGGTGAACTAACTCGCCGAGCATGGGAAAAAGATGTGCAGGTATACTACAACTACTTATCTTATTCATTTTTCTACATCCAGTTTGTATTTGCATACATATTCTCAATACTGCTTGATATTTTTTCAGGTGATGAATGAAGGGCCAGGGCATGTCCCAATGCACAAGATTCCAGAGAATATGCAGAAGCAGTTGGAATGGTGTAACGAGGCACCATTCTACACCCTTGGTCCTTTGACTACTGATATTGCCCCTGGATATGATCACATTACCTCTGCCATTGGAGCTGCCAATATTGGAGCCTTGGGCACAGCTCTTCTTTGCTATGTAACACCGAAAGAGCACCTCGGGCTACCAAACAGGGACGATGTGAAGGCCGGGGTTATAGCATACAAGATTGCTGCTCATGCAGCTGATCTAGCCAAACAGCATCCACATGCCCAGGCATGGGATGATGCACTGAGCAAAGCACGGTTTGAGTTTAGATGGATGGATCAGTTTGCTCTGTCGTTGGACCCCATGACCGCTATGTCCTTCCATGATGAAACTCTTCCAGCTGATGGAGCCAAGGTTGCACACTTTTGCTCCATGTGTGGACCAAAATTCTGCTCTATGAAGATAACAGAAGACATTCGAAAGTATGCAGAGGAGAATGGTTATGGCACTGCTGAAGAAGCCGTCAGACGAGGAATGGAGGCTATGAGTGAAGAGTTCAATGTCGCAAAGAAAACCATTAGCGGAGAGCAGCACGGTGAGATAGGCGGAGAAATCTATTTGCCAGAGAGCTATGTCAAGTCTGCTCAGAAATAAAAGGTCAGTATGCTTAGACATTGCTCGCTCAACAATCATGTTAGATACCGTTTGCTAGTCTACGAGCAATCAGGTGTATAATATTTTCTTAAATTCTGCAAGAATAAGCTTATCACATATGGTCAACAAACGTGTCCTTACTGTGATCTTTGTTTTTTGTCGTCATTCTTTTTCTTCTGATTCCTCAGGGAAAGAGTTGAAACAAGAACTCGCTTACCAATCTTGGTGCCTGTTGGACTATACCTGGAGAAGGCACAAATTGTTGGTAAGCTTAGTAGTCTCTATGTCTTTGTTAACTTTAGAACTATCTATGTTCCTGTCTGTTCCTTCGAGCCAGAGCGGCAATAAAGACAAGCTATGTTTTCGTTTTCAATACTTTGTGTGTGATTTGGTTGCTGTATTGACATGCAAAAGCACCAGGGGTGCTTGAACCAGGCTAGCCCGCGAAAATGCGGGCTACTGGGACCAGGCTGAGAAAGTCCCTTTGAACCTGAACAGGGTAATGCCTGCGCAGGGAGTGTGCAGTTTTTTTTTCTTTTCTGTAGCTTTCTTTAGGAGAAGAAGCTTCTACTGTTGCTGCTCTCCCGAGTCTCGGTCCACGGTTTCCCACAGTTTGATTCTCATGAGCTAAGAAATTTAGCCATAAAAAAAAAGTCTCAACTAATGCACTAAGTCACTAACAGTAAAGAATGCCAAAATCTTTTGAACCTTAAAGGGGAAAAATGCCAAAATCAATATGCTCTGTTTGCTGGGAAAAGAAATGTCGTGTGTGTATATAGACATTTATTAAGCTAGACTGATGCAGGCCTTGGAAAATAAAGTAAATACACCCTTTGTCATTTCATTACACAATGCATAGGAGAGGAATGGCATCGAGCAGAACAAGCAGATCAGCCACACGAAAATTATCTTCTATATTGTTCTTACTGTTGAGCTTTCTCTGCTCATTCATAAACAAAAAGAAAAAGAAAAAGTGAAAACGTTTCCATTCAATACGTAAAAGATGATCTTAAATTGCAGTAGAACCTAAGTAAAACGAACATACCAAATGCGGAAAAAGGTTTTGCAGCCAGGAGGTTACGAGTTCTTGGAACATTTTATTCATTTTCATGTAGGATCGATCACACAGTTGTCGAGAGCATGAGTCTCTGAAATACCAATATTTCAACAGGTTACAGAGAATCTCTATATATATGTGCAAATGGTGAGACGGCACACTGTTTTCTATAAGAAATCCGGGACGATGTGATGTTCTTTAGTCGGCTGGTGAAGACAAAACGACACGTATGTTATATTTAAAATGTCAAAACGGCTCACAGTTTTCGTGCTCATCGTTGTTCATCTGGAAAAATCCATGAGAGATGAGCTTTTTCTCGCTGTGTCGTTTGCTGGAAATCGCTTTGTTTCTCAAGATAAACCCTAACTTCTTCACGCCCGAAGATGTCGGAATGCGAATCTCAGATCTATCACGAGCGACAAAGATTGCAGTTTTGCCTCTTGCACGCCCTTAACAATCTATTTCAGGTGATCCATTTTTAGGTTTATAGATTTCATCCTGCCAACTACTTTCTCGATACCCAGGAGAATCACCGATTGATGTGAGTGAAATTTGCTTAAGTAAGCGATTGAGAGTTTTGCTAATTGCTCAGGACAAGGACGCATTCACGCGGGAAAGCTTGAACTCAATCGCGGAGAAGCTCGTTGCCGATGATCCGAACAAAGAAACGTGGACACCTCTCTCTTTGCTCCTCAAGCCTCACCACAACACGCTCACTGGCAACTACGACGTAAACGTGATGATCGCAGCTCTTGAAGGAAAAGGCAAGAGTGTCGTTTGGCATGATAAGCGTCATAGAGCTTCTTCTATTGATCTTGATTCAGATACTCTAATGGGTATTGTGCTGAATGTTCCTGTCAAGCGATATGGTGGACTTTGGAGAAGCAGGCATTGGGTTGTGATGAGGAAAATCAATGGAGTCTGGTATAACTTGGATAGTGATCTCGTTGTGCCAAAGCCCTTCAAAGACGAAGATGAAGTTAGGGGGTTCTTGGATCAAAGTCTGATTTCAGGTGCAGAGATTTTGCTAGTGAACAACAATGCTTAAAGATCAACAACGTGAGTTACATTTTTCTTACTTCTCTCTGTATATACTGATCCAGTGTGACAATGTCTCTTGAAGTTTAAACAGAGTTGATCACGTTATAGAAAGTTAAGTGAATATGCTCCACTCCTGAGTTATTGGAACGAATGATCTTCATGTCTCAAATTAGGATTATCTTTTCTTAGAGGTCTATGATTAGACTGATATGCTAAATCTTTTCACTTTCCACTCTAAAATGGACTAGTTTTTGTATTCCTTATTGCCATTTTGAAACTGCCATATTTGTCAATCACATGCCATTAGCATCTAACCACTGAATAATCAATCGTTCAATGATTATTGTTCTGATCTCAATCGATTGTTCTCACATGTAACAAATCACTCTCCTTAGTTTGATATTGTTTGTATGTCATGAAAATGCCTGCTTATCATCTCCTTGCTGACATTCTTGTGCCCACCATTGACTTCTTTCTTCTTTTCTCTCTCTTTTTTTTTTTGTTGGTAGCCTCAAGTCTCAAGTAAGTAAGGTATCTGCAATTTATAAAAGGTTAGTTTATCGCCGCCTTGCCAGGAGTCAAAAAAAAAAAAAAATGATCATCAAATAGGGGACAATACCGAAAGGTTACTTCATAGAAAGAACCTTTTAATTTGCTTAAACAATTGGTCTTATTCCCTCTGTGGACCATCTTATACTTGCTTTCCATAGTGGAAATGTAGAAAAACTAAACAAAGTCTCTTCTTTTGCTCTTGGGCTAACTTTCTTTTCTAAATTTCGGCGTTTAGAGTTTTTGATATAAGTTATTACAATTCTTTTCTAAAATAAGTTTGATGTCTACAGTAATCATGGCTCAAGTGTAATCATGTCATTATTGATACATTATTAATAATCATGGGTTATCTGGTCTCTACCTGAACTATATCAGCCAACTGTTTCAGCATCAATCTCTTTATATATATAATTTCCTCACTCTCCTCAACTTTGTTCTCATAAACTGCTCTCACCCTCTTTTGAAATGTCGGCTACAGGAACAAAACTGTTCAATGCAAACACTAGACCGATAACTTCTGCTAAGCAATCCTCAGTCAAGGGACCGTATGGTAAGAATCCGGGATGCACAACAAGCTGTGGCTTGAGGCTACCGAGGAAAACAGAAGTCACCGCAGCAAGACTGATCAAGCATCTGAGCTCTAATTTGGTCAAGGGGTTACATCTAGTGGCGATGAGGAAGAAGAAGAAGAGATCTCCGAAGGCTTCTTCCACCGGTAGATCTCAGACTTCGGTCATCTCTGTCGCTAATGATACCCGTAGATCAAAGGCTATAGAAGACTGCATACAGTTCATAAACTCATCGACCTCGTTCACACGATCAAGTTCTGCCCGTGGCCGTACATCTTAAGTTTTTAGTCATGCCCATAAATTTTCGAAGATTCTCTTTCTTGGTCACCCGTTTGGTTACGCAATAGCATATTAGAGAATTGCATGTGATATCTTAGAGAAAAAAAGAAAATATATAGAGCAGAGGAGATATATGTATAAGTGTGACCTTGAGAATCTTGCTTCGTGTAGGTACAAAATTTATCTGTATACTTTTCATCTACATAGAATCAATGATCAATCATATGCATTTTCCCTAAATCAACCAGCAGAAATTTCCTGAAGAATTTCCTAGCAAAAAAAAGGAATATTCCGACAAGCTCTTAGCCTCTGCAATGATATGTATAATCAGAGACTGGCATGAGGTTAAGTCACTTGCACCTGATGAGGTCTTGTAGCTGAACTATTGACTGATAAATCGAATCAATTCTCGAAATGGATCAATCGATAATCTTCTCTCCAGTTGAAAATAAGTTCCAAACGACAGTTCCAACAAGGTAAAGACCGACCGAAATCGTGAAAACGTCATCCCATGAACCTGAGGCATTTCTTGTCAATGTTAATATCATTGGAAACACAAAAAAAAATTTATAACAAAAAACTTAGTGCTGCGAGTCCTAACCGTGTTGTAGGATGTGACCAGTCGCGGCTGTGCCAAGAACTCCGGCAAGTACTCCAGCAGTATTAGACAAACCAAGTAACACGCCCTGACCACAACAATAACATTAACGAGCTAATCCATTTGCTTTTGGGTAGCATGATTGGTAAATACTTTGATTACACTTACAGAGTATCTTGGAGCAATGTCTTGATGGTTAGAGTATAGACCAGACTGGGAGAACGCATCAGTCCCCTGGCTACAAGCCATGCACAAAACGGCCATTGCAGGAGAATCTATGTGTTTCAGCTGTGTTAGGAAGAACGCTGGTCCAAGAAACCCAATTGTTTGCATTATCTGAATTCATCGTAGAAAAGGATTATCGAATGAATTACTTTTACTAGATTGCATTGAAATGGACTGAACAAGTAATATGCAGGTTACCTTGCGGACATTCGTGACGGAGAAACCTCGGCTGACGAGGGTATCAGCGATCCATCCTCCAGCATTTGCAGAAATCGCCATTGTCATCCATGGGAATACTGAGAGAAGCCCTGATTCCATTAGGTTGAACTTCAGCACCTGTACCCCGATGTCCGTGAGATTAAACTAATAATCAGAAGAACAAAAAAACATCAAGATACATATAAAGACAGTAATAGAACTGACTTGATGGTAATAGGTTGGCATCCAGGTTAAGAGAATGAATGTTCCCCAGTTGTGACAGAAGTGGCAACCGATGAGAGCCCAAACCGGCGGTTTCGACAATATCAGCCTCCACGGGATCGACTTCACTGGCTCTTTGCTGGCACAGTTGTCTGCAATTAGCTTTCTTTCTTCAGGGAGCAACGTCAGATCTTCAACCGGTGAACTCTCTGCCTATAGTTAGTGACAACACAAGCCTTTTGATCTTAGGGTCCATTAATGGTATCAGGGTCTAAAAATGCAGTAGAGAAGTCTGACCTTAGTTAGCCACAGAGTCAGCCATACAGTTCCAAGAGAGCCAAAAGAGTAAAACACAGAGGGCCATCCAAATTGATGAATCAAGAAAGGCGAAAAGGCTAAACCGGTGACGGATCCAAGGTACATTCCGCTGTAAACAAGTGCGAGGGATCTGCTTCTCTCTTGCACAGGCACCCACTTCGACAGTATATTGTTCATAGCTGGCATTGCAACACCCTGGAGATACCAAGGAGATAGATTTACTTCTCCTTATCCGGCATACACGAACCAAGACTGATTGATATTCTAGGCATCTTAAAAAGTAAATCACAAACCTCGCCAACTCCCATGAAAGCACGAACAACGAGCAAGAACGGGAGACCTAGTTTAGCTGCTATAGGTGTAAGAATTGTGGCGATTGACCACCAGATTACGCCGAAGCCAAGAACCATTTTGCCACCTACCGTGTCTGCCCATATTCCACCAGCTATCTGTAGTATCAACATTCTTACTTATTCAAATGTAATCAATCATTTGAAACATTGATCATCTAAAAGTTGGTTGTCAGAAACTGGAAAAAAAAGGCAAATGGATTATTCTATCTCAAGAACAGAACATATATGAAATCCACATAAGATGATGGTAAATATGCAATGAAGACGAAGCTTACCTGAGTGAGAAGGTAACCCCAGAAGAAGGAAGACTGAATCAGACCAACTGTTGCCGGATTCCAACCATACTCAGCCGACATCGGAAGTATTGCTATGCTCATGTTCACCTGTAAAACACCATCTGTCCAAAATTGGTAACTCCAATTCCTAATTGAGCAAATCCCGATTCCATAAACCTTCGATTTCATATCAATTTCTTCTACAGGAAAACTTACTCTGTCCATATTGCAGAGAAGAAAAGCTGAGAAACAGAGAAGCACTATCACCCAACGCTTCGGAAACTCCTTCCACCATGGGACCGAGCTAGGCGAATCGGAAGCGACGCCGTTTCTAGTCACACTCTCTTTATCACCGTCATACGAATTCACACTCTCTCTTTTGTCGGAGCTCCGAACCAACACCCGGAAAACGCCGGACCTGTTCCGCGGGTAGATCCATACCCGTAACGACTTCGGATCCGATTTAAGAGTCCGGCGGTTGTGAGAAGAGGTCTCAGGCGGACGATTTGAAGTGTAGAGAGAGTGGAGATTCGGAGAGTAAAGCAGAGCTCTCGCGTTCATGGCGAGAAATATATTTTTTCTCCACTTCTTCTCACTCTGACTCTTCCTCTTTCCATTTTTGCTTTCTTGAAGAGAGAGGAACTGATTTTTTTCAAAGTTTCGTGGCTGACGTGACGACACGTGGTGATCTAGTATTGGTTGGGCGAAGATGTCATAATCTAACGGGAAGTAACGGTTAACGGAATTATTGGACGTAATCTGAGCTTAACATGAAGCCCATATGAGGCCCAAATAATTAAGCTTGCAAAATTGTGGGTGCTAAGTTGAAATTTGTGTATAGTTTTTAAGAAATGGCCAGATTTATCTTGAGTAACGATCCTGGTATAAATGAGTATCCACGAAATTGGATTTGTATTAATAAGTGGAATAAATACAAGTTTATCTCTTAGAGATGGATTACAGAGAGAGTTCGAAGAGCGTAATGTGATTAGGGTCCAAAATCATATATGTAAAACAAAGTCTCGAGTTTCTTTTTATAGTTTTCTTTGAGGTCTAATCTGTCACCGTGTATTTCGGGATCCTTTGTACCACGTCTTCTCTGCGATTTTTCGAAACGACTCCGAACTGTTTGAAGATATCTTTGACTGATTCAGCTGATTTGGTCAAATGGATATTTATTAGCTCGGAGCTCGCCGGGTTCGGAGGTCGAGGTGATACTTCTTTGATACCGCGAGCTACTGATGTGTTGAAACCTGTATTTGGACTGGCTGCGCCTTTGGCCCAACTCCGAATGTATTTTCTGATTTAATCGTTGGATTTTTAAGTGAACTTTAATGGCCGGATTTAATGTGGTAAATTCAGCTCCAACAAAAATTGCAAACCAGAAACTGCGAAATTAACTTTGTTGTTTCACTTTCCCACGGAAAATGAAAAGTTTATGAATTTTGAGGTAGGCCTATCAAAACAAAAGAAATACAATAACACGCTAAATAGCAATAATTTACTATCTGTAATATAATATTTAAGAATATGAACAATGAGACTTTATGTGGAAGAATAAAGGGATAGGATCCAAAGGTGGAACCAACATCCCACAAATTGCAAACCCAGTGTTACCAAAAAAAAAAAAAAAAAAAAAAATAACCTCCCACTAATTGCGTTAATAAAGATGCGAAAGAACATTTAATCCGATTATTTATTAAATAGAAATCTGCTGTACGATCTTCTTAAATCCAATTGCGTTTATAAAAATGTATTTCATAGTTGACAATGTGTTTCATCACACTAATGTAGTAAATACTCCCTTCCATTATGTAATAAGTGATGTTATAGAGATTTTTTTTTGTTTTCAAATAAGTGATATTCTTACAAATCAATGCAAAATTAAATAATTTTTAATTATTTTTTATCTTTGGGAAATTTTAAAAAATACTACCATCTAGACCTCATTTTATAAAACTACAATCAACTAAAAACTTAATCAAAACTACCCTCATCTAATAAATTGTTGACCATTTTGCCCTTAAACCTCATCTAATAAATCGCTACTAGCTTTTTTGTGAGGTTTCGTTGGTGATGTGCATCATTGCAGATCACGCCGGAGTTCAGACCCGAAGAAGACTGGATTCGCCGGTGATTGAGTATTTTGGGAGAAAATTTCGCGACCATCGACGGCAGCGCAACTGTTGTTGAGTGAGGGTAGAGATCGCCCATCTTTTTTAGGTATTGGGAGAAAATTCATACATTTGATTTTGCTCAATTAGGAGATGATGATCTTATTTTAGATTGGTTGATGTGATTTTAGATTTTGAAGATGTCTGTGCAATTGAGAATTTGTGGATTGTATTTGATTTTAGGTTTTGGAGATGACGATGTCATTGAGAAATTTATTTGTTCAGTAAATTTATATAGCCTTATAAATCAAATTTTATATATCATTGCCCGCTTCTAGGTTCAATAACCCTTGAAGTATGTGAAGTCTTTGTCATTAAGATGAGACGATTGAGAAATTTCTTTGTTGAATTCTTAGGGTCCATGTAGCTGAGAAATTTATTTGTTCAGTAAATTTATATAGCCTTATAAATCATGTGAATTTGTAAATTTGAGATTTACCTGCTTCTGGTTCAATATGTCTCATTATTATAAAGATGACAATGTGGATTGTAAATTTATGAGCTAATTTATAGGACCTTGTAAACCATATTTTTGCTTTTATCAGGTAACAATGTTTGAAATATACTATGTATATGAAAACTCTGTATATGAAAGATGGGAGTTCACAAATGACACATGAGATTTCATTATTGATGGTGAAAGAGGAAGCTTAATTAGTGTCTCTAAAAAAAAAACATTACCTACAAAGATCTGGTTGATGTGGTTTTAGAAAATTTTGGCATTGATGGTGATGTGAGTTCTGTAAAGATTAGTTATGGATCACACTTAAAAGAACTTCCTCCTGTGTTGGTTAGGAATGATCGCCAAGTGAGATCTTTTATGAACAAGCTTGAAGATAGTGGAGAAGTTAATTTATGTGTTACATTGACAGAAAATAACAACAAGAAAAGTAGCAATGAAGTTTCCAGCACACCACAAAATGAGGTACTTACAAATGTTTAACTGTTATTTATAAGTGTTTTAAACATATTCTCTGCATATTTGTAAAATTACATGTTTCTCTTGCAGAGAGAAACGAACTCAATTACTATGGTAGAGAATGTTCAATTCGAGGAGAGTTATAATGCTCAAGGTCCTTCACTTCTGGTTAGGGATGAGGTAGTTTTATTATAAAAAAAACTATATGTGTTATATTCCTATATAAGAGTTTTTAAAATATGGCGGTGTTTGTCTTTTAGGGACAAATGCACTTAATTATTAATGAGAGTGTAAAACCTACTAATCGTCCACTTTTTGTTGGGCATGAGGTATTTTTATCAAGAAAGCTCGACCACTCATGTGTTTAGTTATTCATTTATAAGAGTTTGTAAATTTGTTTGATGTTTTTTTTTCCTTCCAAATTTGCAGAGAAGGGTGAACTCCACCACTCATGTGTTTTATGGATCAGAAACGTCAAAGAGTTTTAATTCTCCGGCTCCTTCACAGGGACAAATGAACGCAATTATTGATGAGAGTGTTACAACTACTAATCTTCCAGTTGGGCATGAGGTACTTTTTATCAAGAAATCAAGAAATCTCTTTGTTTAGTTATTCATTTATAAGAGTTCGTAAATTTGTTTGCTGTTTTGTTTTTCCAAAATTAGAGAAAGGTGAACTCGACCACTCATGTGTTTTATGGATCAGAAACGTCAACATTAAGACGTGGTTACCAATATGAAGTTTCAGTGTCTGATCCAGGACCTATGGCTCCTAGTTGTTCCTCTAATAAATATGTTGGTGATGATGATGGCCTTTATTGTGGAAAATCTTTCAAAGACAAACAAGAAATGAGCAACAGGTTTCGGACGCTGGCAATGAAATATAGTTTTGAGTTTCGTACTCAACATTCGGACATGAAAATATTTCTTCTTCGTTGCATTGATGAAAAATGCAATTGGAGATTTCGGGCAACTAAAGTGAAGGGGACTGAAAGCTTTGTGGTTCGCCAGTATGTGCATGAGCACAACTGTGACACTTCCTTAAGGAAGGTCAATCATCGACAAGCAAATGCCAAGTTGTTGGGTACAATGGTAAGCAATCATTTCGAGGGAGGAAAGATTGGACTAAGACCAAAACAAATTCCAGAGAAGATTAGAAAAGATCATGGGGTTGTGATTCCATATTCAAAAGCGTGGAGAGCTCAAGAACATGCACAAGAGGTTGCTAGAGGGACTCCTGCTAATAGCTATGAAGACTTGCCAAGTTTTTTTCATGTGGTAAATGTAATGAATCCTGGTTCTGCTACTTTTATTGAGGTTGATCCAGCTGGAAAATTTAAGTATGTTTTTTTTGGCATTTGCTGCATCGGTTAGAGGTTTTAAGTTGATGAGGAAAGTAGTTGTTATTGATGGCAGCTTTCTGACGGCAAAGTTTAAGGGACTTTGCTAGGTGCCTCAATGCATGATGGTTGTTATTGATGGCACTTTTGAATTTGAAACGGTGGTTTGAATTCGAGAAAGAGAGTTTAGTCAAGTGAATCGACAATAGAAAATTTCTCAATAACCTTTGGTGCGCGTCGTGAGAAAACCCTATTATTTTACTTACAATATAGTTTAATAATAAAAAAAAGGTTCGAAGTGGACATAAAGATTAAGCCCATTAACCTTTTGGTACGTAATCATTACAACAATCTTTTTTTTTTCCAACTTTCCATTTCATTAAATCAAGTAGAGCCAATGAGGTAAAAAATACATCACCGACCGGGTCTGACTTACATGGTAACTAGGTCACAAAGGCCGACCCAGTAGCCAATCCCTTACATAAGAAAAATAGCTTACCGAGGTGAGATACCTTCTTGAGGGACCCATCGCGAAGGGAGAAGCCCAACTCGAGGGAGGGTGGATTCGAATCTCGACTCTGATGGGATAGCAGCAAAGGACGGATGGTCACCATACTCCTTCCCGAAATGTTTCCGCTGATACGAGGACCCCGAGGCAATGACGCCGTCTCGAGCCGTCTTAAAACCTGAAAATAAACAACAATCCCTTAAACTATATATATATATATATATATATNTTTGTATTTTGTTTGTAGGGGTTTTCTAGTGTGGTAAATCATGTATCATAGGAGAGTTGAAGAGATTGACTCAAGATTTCTCTAGAAAATCTACGACTAAGTTTGAATTCCACAAGAACAACTTTTAATTTCAAGTTCATCAATCATTAATATTTTTTTAAACACAATATATGTTGCATAAAACTTATGTAGCTCTGGTTTTATACACTCTGTTGAAACTACATTATTGAATATTCGGTGTTTTAATTGAATTTATATGGTTTTATATGCAAGTTTTAAAACCATATAAAACTATATAAATTACTTTAATCCTTGAAATTCAAAAGTAGAGACTAGATTTTGGAATTTTTATATAATGTTAATAGGAGAAATAAGAGGTCTTAGGCTAATGGCTCACGTCCTAGTGGCCCGTCCCCGCGGCGGAAACATACCTCAATATGAATAGCTTGATCCGATCCATGTACGAGTGATGAAACATTGGTACGGGTATCTAGCTATTGTTAGATAATTATAGTTATTGAAATACCAGAACCAAAACAAATTTGTTGAGGAGACATTCAGGATAATATTGGCTAACCGAAACCGAACTGAACCTCCTATTTCGGGTTATTTGGGTTGGGGTTTTATGTCCATGGCTAATATAAACCCATATAAAACCTTTTAAGGTCTTTTAAACCATATAAATCATTTTAGTACAATCCTTTTAAAGTCTTATGAATCCTTTAAAACATTTTACCAATATTGTTTACAAATCAAATGTTAGCTTTCATATTATAGTTGTTATCTACTTAGTTGTCTATTGGATATTGGTAAATACTCGGCCGAAGCTACATTATTTGGATATTGGGTGTTTTAATTGAATTTATATGGTTTTATATGATAATTTTAAAACTATATAAAACCATATAAATCATTTTAAAACTATATAAAACCATATAAATCCTTACCTTTTTTGTCTTTCGTGAGAAAACCCTATTATTTTACTTACAGTCTAGTTTAAAATAAAAAAAAATAAAAAGGGTTCGAACTGGACATAAAGATTAAGCCCATTAACCTTTGCAACCAAATATTGAACCCGCGTCCAATTGGCCAGCCCCACAGCAAACACTTTTATTTTTTGGACAGCAACGGACCAGCCCGCTAGAACCGCGATCCACGTTACAGCAACGGACCGACGCAGCGTCTTCAAGCACGTCGTTGTGAACCACGCCAATCAACGAATTGGTACGTAATCATTACAACAATCCCTTAAACTATATATAGGAGATTTCTCGTAGAATCTTTGTAGGAGTAATGTATTTTGCCTTTGTATTTTGTTTGTAGGAGTTTTCTAGTGTGGTAAATCATGCATCATAGGTGAGTTGAAGAGATTGAAATTCAAAAGTAGAGACTAGATTTTGGAACTTTTATATAATGTTAATAGGAGAAAGAAGAGGTCTTAGGCTATTGGCCCGCATCCTAGTGGCCCGCCCCTGCGACGAAAACATACATCAATATGAATAGCTTGATCTAATCCATATACGAGTGAGGAAGCATTAGTATGGTATCTAACTATTGTTAGATAATTATAGTTATTGGCATACCAGAGCTGAAACAAATTTGTTGAGGAGCCATTCGGGTAATATTGGCTATTCGAAACCGAACCGAACCTCCTATTTTGAGTTCCTCGGGTTGGATTTTTAAAATGCTTGATAAATACTTAGCCGAAGCTACATTATTTGGATATTGGGTGTATAATTGAATTTCTATGGTTTTATATGCTAGTTTTAAAACTATACAAAACCATATAAATCATTTTAAAACTATATAAAACCATATAAATCATTTCAAAACAATTTAGTTTGCAAACCTGATAAGAACAACAAACGTCAAACTCCATCAAATGCTTTATACGTGTTTATCTTGATATATGGTTTTAAAATGCTTTATAAATACTCGGCCGAAGCTATATTATTGGATATTGGGTGTTATAATTGAATTTATATGGTTTTATATGCTAGTTTTAAACACATATAAATCATTTTAAAACTATATAAAACCATATAAATTCTTTCAAAACAATTTACTTTGTAATTTATAAAACCTTGTAAACCTGATACAACAAACAACTAACTCCATCAAAGGCTTTATATATGTGTTTTCAAGACAAAATACTAGTGTTTCAACATACCATATAGTGACTATTAAAACATAAGAGGGTTATACAAAATAAACTTCACCAAAAATGTTAACTAACAGACAAAGATATTCATACTTATTGAAAAGTTAAAAAGAAAGCACATCTATTTTTTTTACAGCTCCATCCTTAGTACTTGTACCTTGCAAAATGAAAACAAAGGTACACCATGATTTTATACATTGTGATGGTTTAGTGGAATTTTAGTGAATACACAATGAGCAAATGCACCACAGTCATTTACCTGAAGGTCAAATTATTGGTCTGATAACTCTACAAATATATCAAAATCTAGCTTCTTCCTGATATCTCCAATATTTTCAAAGGACAGCTTGGTCAAATCTTGAATGCGCATGGCATGACACTCGATGATTTTCAGCATGTAAATGCCGGTATCTTCGAGTTTAGTAACCCGATTCAAGAAAATTTTGTCAATACACACTTTCATCTTAAAGTTTAAATATTTCTCTAGTTTGAACAATATTTTACATGTGGTAGTTCTTCCCACTCCCTCGTAATTTTGAAAGGTGTGAAGTCTGTGGTGTTTTCGTTGACAACATGTCGAAGAACATAAGGCATTATGTTTCCATACGCCTGGACATGCGAGACAACCACTTCTTCATCTTTGATGATGCAGTGTCTAATATTGTAATTCTTCTCTTCTCCATGTTAATCACCAGTGCGACCCACGATTTTGGATATAAAAACAAAGGTGCATAGAAGAGCTCGACATTTTTCCCTACAGAGTCTACCTCGCTTCCAAATTGGAAACCATCCTTGTCCGATAAAAACTCGAGGTGTGAATCGTCTAAAGCTTTCAAGAAAGACTCTCCAAGTATCAAAGCTCTCTTGTTGAGAAACAAGTGTGAATTTTATTCCTTACGCATCCTCAATAACTTCAAACATGTTTCAACATGCGGTAAAAAATATAGGATTAATAACCAATAATTGTTCTTTAGTAAGACAAATAAAATTACAAAATTTTTTAAAACCCTTACCGTGCTTGAAATCGTTCTCCCTGGCGTCTCTAGACTTGTGAACCACCTTGCATTTATTGTATGGCCAGAAATTAGCGATGGCCTACATGAAAACACATTGTTTCATCAATAAAATTGCATCATATAGCATCGTTCTTCGGTTTCATAGAACTTGATGCACCCACTTGAGAAACTTGAGGATTTGTTACATCTTCAACAAAAATCTGATTAAAACAAGACGCTTAGCATGAGTTTACAAATAAGACACTACATATCTTTTCTTTATTTATAAAACCTTGTAAATTACATTTTCATTGTTTGTCTCACACACTTCTTTTCTTTTTCCACTGCTCTCATCTCTCCTGACTTCATCTATTTTGTTTTCACGACTCCCTTGTGAAAGAAGATTGAAATTCGGAGTAGAAAAATGTGTACTAGGCGATGTTTCCTATAAAAGTATATGTTCATATATTATTTTCCAATTATACTCAAAAACTTATAACATTGATTTTTACAAAGTAAACTTTTAGCATGTACCTGTGCTTTTCCTTTTTCACCGCTACCTCCTTCACCTTCTACAAGCTCGGTTACATCAGTTGCATCACCATTATTTTGTGTATTTTCATCATCTCCACCGTAGCTATAATGTGTAAGCCTTCAGAACGAATTTCTTATGTGTATCTTTCCACCATCTCCAGTCTTTCTACCATCTCCAATATCTTCAGTCTTTCCACCATCACTAAAGCCATTATGATAGTGATTTTTCTCGGCCTGCAAAAGAATGAATGATATAAGATTATCAATAATAATCCCAAGAATCAATCAAAATTTCAGATATTTGTACTTAATAGCTTTCTTTCACTTACTTCATCTTCTTTTCCATCCCCTTATGTGTTAACACCCAAAGCCTTCTTGATTATCTCCACGTCTTTCTTCAAACCTCCAAATATCTTTAGTAGCATGTCAATTTTTTGGCTGTCAGAGAGAGGAGGTGGAGGAGAATGCAGATTGTTTGGCTGATTGTTTATGCTATGCAGATTTCCAATTTTATCTGATGCAACAAATACATCTACCCATTCTTGGAGCCAGTCGTTTAATTTCTCTTCATTCGATATCTTTGCTTTACTAGTTCAATAACCCCTTCAAAGTCTTTGTCATCAGGATTTGTTGGTGGAACCAAATGTATGTATTCATTTGGGTCTCCAACGATAGGTTTGACCAAAACCTGTGAAGATAAAACAAGGGTAGAGGCCATTTATAAACCAGAAACCATTTATAAGGGATTTTAAACAAATCAGAACACCAAAAACTATTCATTTGTAAGGGCTTTTAAACAAATTAGAAAACCAGAAACCATTCATTTATAAGGGCTTTTAAACAAATCAGAAAACCAAAAACCACTCACGTTTTTCATCCCCTCACTCCAACAACTTCAGCTATTCGTGGAGCCCGAGTCAACTTCCATTGCAGGCACCAGAGAACAGTAGTGGAGGTTGTGTCACATTGTTGCGCAAATATGTGACCTAGCTGTGGTATTGCAGACAGAACCCACAAGGTGATTACCATGGCAAATCATTTTACTTCATACTGCCCTTTTGACCAAGTTGTTGTGTTCATCCTGCGCACACTAGCTAAGAGAACTTCATACCCTTTCTTTCTCCATGGATAAGAAGAGTAAGTATCAAAATTCAATGCAGACATTAACCT
The DNA here is from genome assembly GCA_002933935.1 of Eutrema yunnanense. Taxonomy (NCBI): domain Eukaryota; kingdom Viridiplantae; phylum Streptophyta; class Magnoliopsida; order Brassicales; family Brassicaceae; genus Eutrema; species Eutrema yunnanense. Next base: position 235,653 of record PKML01066486.1, on the reverse strand, counting down.
CTCGAGGGATTTTTATAGTTGGATTGTCAGCTATCACTATCCCCTCAACTAAGATAACTGCTCCAAGAGATATTTTTTCAAGATGTTACATATTGGCTTTTTTCGTTGACAGAAGGCTCAGCAAGTCCTTCACTGTGTACTTATCCTCTATTCCCAACATCCACAGATAGGGTTTGGTTGGGTATTTTTTCGTGACTTGAGTCATTGCTTTTTTTTTCCTCTGTCTCACAAGGTAATTCTGTTGTGAGGAAATATTCTTTCAAAGAAAAACGCATAGGTTGGTCAGCAAATGCAAACCAAAGATCTTCCCCGCTAGTCAAAATCCTTCTCTGCATCAGGACATGGAACAGCTTCCCAGAGAATTGGATGTCTTTTCTCCTTGCTAGTCTAACTATAGGGTTGAGAAAGGAAGCTTCAATCACAGAAAATGCCCCATACCCCAAAAGACTTGAGAATTTATCTACTAATGATAAATTGGAATGCTGCATGATCGTTGATATAGTATCAGGCTCGGTTCCTGGTTGATTTGTATGTTGCGTAGAAATCATTGTTGTCCATATCTCTGTAAAAACTGAAAAAGTAAGCTTTTTATAAAGGTTTGTAAACCAATTGATTAAAACACAACCAGTCTATCCAGAATCATATTCAAAACAACAATATCATGATTTCCCCTCTTCATGTTTCCTCATACCCGACTAAAAATCTCGACCTAATATCTGAATTTCCCTTTTTTGATGCAATACCCATTTAAGCCAGACCAAGTGAGATTAAGACCTTTACAAGGTCTTGTAAATATACTTATAAACCCTTTTCCTCAAAACTAGCCTATCAAAAATCTCACGCTCTGAACACAAAATCTTGAATTTAATAATGAAAAAGTATGGCTGACACTTTGAATCTACAAACGAAAATCACTAGAAAATTCAAAAATCCAAACTGAACAAAAATCGATGATGAAAGCGTCCCTAAAGAAAGAAACCATAGTTCCAGAAATTACTAGTTACATATTGACCTAATTAATCGAAGAAACTGAGAGACATAGATAGTTTATTTACTTGATTAGACTGTAGGAGACTTGAATTGACGAGAAACCTCAAGCCGTGGTGATCGGAATCGAATCTTTAGAAAGAAATCGCAGAGATGAACATTTTTTTTTTTGGTCGGAAGAGATGAGAAAGAAATCGACGAGAGAATGTGTTTGTTACTCAGGGTTAAGTTTGTCTTTCACTTTAGCATAGGGTGTATTTTTGCGTCTAATGGTAGTTTTGAATTTTGGTGTCTCCAAAGTTGTATTTTTGAGATTATCCCTTTATACTTTGTATTTTGCAGATTGTTTTCTTATTGGTTGAATTATGTTTAAATGTACAATAAATGATGTTTTTAGTATAGAAAAAATAAAAATTAAATGAATCCTTAATTGGTGTGCAAAAACCTTAAATATCACTTAATATAGAACAGAGGAAGTATAAGATTATGACAACCAAATGGTAGTAATATGTGCAAACCATATCAACATCTCCACCCTCTGACCTGAAGTTGTGTAATATAATGAATGTATAAAAACAATAATTGAGTCATATGTAGATAGAATAAAAGAATATCTAAACTTGTAACAAAATCACAATTAGAAGAATAATATTCTTAGGCTTTTTTATTAATGGCGGTCCAAGAGTAGGGGATGAGAATGATGCAAGATTGTGGTGCGGCAGATTAATCATCGAATGTGTCCCTTGTTGTCTACCACAAGTGCTTAGGCTTTATGACTACCATTTTTATTTTGTTTTTAATGTTTCTTTAAGTCGTCATTATTATTGTGTATAGTCAAATAATTCATTTTTTTGCATGCGATATCCATTTAAACGGAGCTAATAATACCGTGAATATCGCCTGCTTTTAATACGATTCCATTTACCAACTTCTAACTTTTTGTGGTATAACTGATATATTAGTTCTTAGAAGTTCTTAACTTCTGTGAGGCCTCAGCTCCGGCTCATTTCCCAAGCCGCAGGTGGTGTCTTTGAGTCGGTCAAAGGAGTGTTCTCGGCTTGGTCTAAGGTTTGAGGGCTGGCCTCAGATCACGGACGCTCGTGGCAACTTCGAAGTCTTGGTGCTCGTGTGCTTTGTGTTGGTGGTTCTGATCGTCGATACTTCTTGACTGTTTTATGCTTTTAATATATTTGTGCTCTTCTTGTTAGTTTCGATCGGTGGTTTTATTTTGTGATTTGTTTGTTTTATTTTGTTGTCTAGTAGCTTTTTGGTATTTTTCAGTGTTTCTTGTTACATATACATGTAATCGTCTGTATCTCTGTAATCATCTGTCAAAAATAAAAAAAATTGTATAAAATTTAACATTCATACAAAAAAAAAAAACTATTTTCTGATTTTCACCAAATAGCGATATCACTGACCAACACAATCTAACTAGATCAGTAGATCATGTAGATCTAGGTTTGGTTTTTACGTAATATCGTAGATGTAAACTAAAACCTAAGTTTTGGTATTCATCAATTCAAAGACCTCATGTCAGTCTCTCATGTTACACATCTGGGCCGTATACCGCTAAACAAGAAGGCAAGGATTCAAGAGATAAAATAGAAGAAACGCAAACTTAGGTCGTAAGAAACAAAGCCTTTCATGAGGATGGAGACAGGAAGAGTTTCGTAATGGCCCGCTTCCAAAAGTACATACTTCCTCACGTGGCCCACTTCTTCAATTATCATTCACCCTTTCAATCATTCATCACTAACTTTCCTTTTCCCTATATTTTATTTCTATATTTATTAGCTAAACGACATATTACCAGATTACACTTTCTTAATTTCGTTTAAAAATCAAAAAAATAATTGAAACAAAAATACAAAATGATGAAATAATTGTTCAATTTCAATCTAATTCTAAATTAACCCAACCAAGTGGTAGTGTAAGCTGATGATAATTGTCATCTTGTTATAGTTGAGTCTACAAATTAAGTTTTGATAGGTTTTTTTTTTTTAAAGTCACTCAAAAGTTTACATGGCATATATATAAGCCTCCAATTTGACTACGTTAATTTCATCAATGTGTGGTTATTTTTCAGAGTAATTACAATATATAAATTTTGAAAGAAAAACGGTGCGGCCAAAACCACGATCGATTGAGATAAAACAAGAAGGTGATAGGCATTTATATACTACTAAAAGAATCAAACCATTTGGTATAACTTAGCACCCTTAACTAACACTTGGTTATTTCGTTTTTTTTTTTTTTTTTTTCTATTCTTGAAAGCGAAACCTTAACCTATATTTTTGTCCAGTTCTGTATAACCACAAAAGCCTAGATTGCCTGAATAAACATTTTTGACATTTATAAATAAGATACTGTATTTATTTGCCGTACAAAAAACTAAAATACTGTATTTATTTACATTTTTACTAATAAGTTATGATCATATGCATGGATCTTAGTAAACATATGAATTGATGAGCTTAGATTATACATGAGACATGTGCACGTGTTCCTCTGTCTACGTCCATATCCTAAGCAACAAAATTTGCGAAACCAGATATGAATTATTCGGTAGCCTTGGATTCCTCCTCAAATTTTCGAGTTCGACTTCTGTACATTAACTATATACAAATACCATAACATAAATGTAATTACAGAACATCGTACAAATAATTGAGAAAAGTGGAAAATGGATCCTGAATAGAAAGAATCAAATGATTATAAAGTATAGAGTTAAGACATTGAAATATCAGTCATTAACACCACAATAATATTTTTTTTTATATATGCAATAAATCTGAAGGGATCCCTTAAAAAAAAAAAAATCTGAAGGGAAATGTATCATGAAAATTCCATACGATCATTATCTCGAGTTTTTTTTTCCTTTCGTATGATGATATTAAAACCAAAGTGAAATACATGATTTGAAATACATAAGCCAATGAATACATTGAAATCTTTGGAGTCACAAGCCCGAAAAAAGAAAATTCAAACTCAAACAAGGGAGGCTATATAAAAACGATACTAGAAAACCAATGGATTGACAACTAATGATCAAAAGGTACTAAAAATGAATTGTTGAACCGAATATCATCGATAACTTTTTTCAAAGAATCCGAAATCGTTGGAGCTGAACCAAAAACAATGAGACTCGAGAAGAACCCAAACCAAAGAATGATCCAAACCAAGCTCAAAACAACAACAACACCGCATGACCAAAACGATAACAGAGCCATAAATTACTTCAAATTCGGCCTCTGTAAAGAAAAGATGAAAAAATACACTTGAGAAGACATATGTTCAAAGCACATACACCTTGAAACTCTAACTGGAAAAATGCCAAAGAGGACCATGACCATCAACTGTTACACACAGATATTCGCAAACCAGCCTCAACCACCTACAGACAAAAAACCGATCACCTCCTCGCAATAGAAGAACTGGAGATCAAAATCACTGTTTCGTCTTGAAACCAAACCCCAAACCCAAAAAGGTTACAGAGCGGGTTTAGTAGATGCCTCTACATCGAAATTCCATCTAAATGATGAAACCCAAAAAACGAAATCTAGTTGAATAAACACCATTCAAAATTTGTGTGTGTGTTTTGTTTAATTTAACTTAACGGAACACAATTCAAATTCGTTAAACCTTTTTGAGATTACAAATAAAAAAATTCATTCAAAATGCAAGAGAATTCGATGTTACTACTGCCAAACTATAAGATCATCATGATAAGTCATGGCACATTCTGTAAATTCAGTGAAGGGAAAAAAACAATGTACACTCACTTACATGCACACACAAACCAATGCATCGTAAGATTCGCATAAACATACAAAAAACAAATAATTAAAGGGGAGACAAATATTCTGGCAAAATTTAGAAAAACAAAAAAAAAGACAGAAAATAGCGTCGCACCTACTCTTCTTCTACCTTTAGTATCTCTCCTGTCTTCATACGCCTTTACACTCCATCCTCTTCTCTTCATCATTTCTTCTTCTTCTTTACACCTCTCCAATGGTTGAATACTAACTCTCTCTCTGCACACTAACTTCAAAGTCTAAAGCTCGATACCAACTCTCGTGAATGGCGGCGCGAAAACTCGGGTCGCTGTTACGTCAGCATATTTTCTCTCTCTTCTTCCTCTTCCTCGGCTGTTTCTTGTTCCCACGAGGAGGAGACTGTAGACAAAAGAGGAGGAAGAAGAAGCTTAGAACAGTTTCTTCTGCTTCTTCCGGTTTATCCTCTTCTTGGACCTACTTAAAACGGGTTTTCTTATCCACGACGAGGATATCTAAACCCCGCAACCAAACGCACCCTCCGTTAACGACTCTGACATCCGCCAGATCGTCTCAGAACTCGCTCGTCACTCTCGTCCAACCGGACACGACGACGAATCAACCCGACCCGGAAACCCGTATTGAAAACGGGTTCTCCGAGATCTCGTCTTCGGATTCTCTGTTTCTCCCTCTGCGCAACGAGATTCTCTCCTGCGCGTCGTGCGGCGAGGTTTTCCCCAGAATCAACCTCCTCGAGCAGCACATCGCGATTAAACACGCCGTGTCGGAGCTAACCGACGGCGAATCGAGCACGAACATCGTGAAGATCATATTCAGATCGGGTTGGCCCGATCAAGGTAACAAAGCCCCGGAGATCCACCGAATCCTGAAAGTCCACAACAGCCCGAAGATTCTCACGAGATTCGAGGAGTATCGAGAGTTCGTCAAGGCGAAAGCCGCTCGTAGCAGCAGCAACGGCGGAGGAAGACGGTGGGACGACGAACGGTGTGTCGCCGACGGGAACGAGCTCCTCAGATTCTACTGCTCGACGTTCATGTGTAACCTAGGGCAAAACGGTAATTCCAATCTCTGCGGCCATCAGTACTGCAGCATCTGCGGGATAATCGGATCCGGGTTCTCGCCGAAGCTCGACGGGATCGCGACGCTTGCGACGGGATGGAGAGGACACGTGGCGGTTCCTGAGGAGGTGGAAGAAGAGTTTGGGTTTATGAACGTGAAACGGGCGATGCTGGTTTGTCGGGTCGTAGCGGGTCGGGTCGGGTGTGATTTGATTCCGGATGATGACGTGGACAAGAACGATGGAGGGTATGATTCTCTAGTTGGGCAAGGGACAGGGAGCAAGAGTGGGTCCCTTTTGAGGATCGACGATGAGGAGCTTCTCCTGTTTAATCCAAGGGCTGTGCTTCCTTGTTTTGTGATAGTGTATACTGTGTAAGCGGAATTCGAGTGTTGTGATCGTGTGTATTTGTTACAAACTCGCAATGTTTTTGTTTAATCGGTGGTTTAGAAGTAATTGTGAAGTGTGAACGCTTTAGATGATCAAATCTTTGTGGTGGCTTTCAATATGATCGAAGCATATTTTGAGAGGTTATGTGTGACCAAAAAGAATCAAATATATTTTAAAAGAAACCCCGTACCTATTGCTGCGAGGTGAGAGAGTGAGTGTGTCTCCAAACGGCGACCGAATCCAGAACCACAAGTTATTTGATCCAAGGACGGAAGAGACGGTGACACTTACGGACAAGACTTTTCCCAAGGAAGTATGGGAAGCGACAACATTGAGCGGATCATCTCGAGGCTGGTCTGCTTTCTTGAACATCCAAAGTGGTTCTTTATATCTCAGCGACCTCTTTTGTCCATGGTCGTCTCAGTCATCACCCAAAGTCAGAACTCTCCCAGGCTTTGTTGATTTCCAAAGCTTCCTGACCCGAGGTATCAGAAACGTGTCTCTCTCCTCTTCTCCTGACCTAAACGACGACTACGTAATGGCTGTAAAGTTCTCGGGGTCCCAGATGAGTCTTTGCAGGCCCCGTCAAGACTCTAAATGGACCAACATCGAATTCTCTGAAAAACACTTTTACGACTCCAAGACCGATCAAATGTTCTACATGCTGACTACCGGAGGGCAATACTTGGGTGCTTGGGATCTCCACGGAAACCTCACCAAGTACCACAAGCTGTGTTTTACCAACTTACCCGAGATGTCATTGTCCGAGTGGGAGATGTTAGACTCTTGTTTCCGGATCGAACACTTGGCGGAATCGCCTTGTGGTGAACGTTTCCTTGTCAAGTGGTACGGCGAGTTTTCTGAAGGAGGACGAGATTATAAATGTCTTTTCGAAAAGACCAAGAGATTCATGGTATTTAAGCAAGACAGAGGAACTGCTTGTTATACCGACGATATTGGGGATCTCTGCATTTTCTTGGGTAAAAGCGAGACATTCTGTCTCAAGGCAAGCATGTACCCTGGCCTCGTCCCTAACTCTATATACTACGCCGGCTATGGTGTCGGAGTTTACCATATCGCAACCGGACTAGGCCATCCTTTCTCCATTCCCAATCTACCCAAGAGGGAGCTATGCGCTCCTTACTGGATACCCCCTCGTTTTTGAGTTTCTGTTTCAGTAGATCAAGATGCATCACATAATCAAGATTTCACATAAACAAGTGGTTGTAGCTCTATTTGCATTTGTTGAAGGAATAAAATGATTTTCACTAGTTGCTCTTTTGGCTGTTGATGGTATTTATGTAGTAATGGCTGTATGTATATCGTGTTTGAATTTTTTGACTTTAGGAAGATTCAACTCCAGGAAACTTCTAAGCTCGTCAGTCATACTCATAACCCCTGCCACCAAAAGATCAATTATATAATCAGAACCTTCAAATGAGAAAGCAAAATACAATCAACCATAAATTGAAGCGTTTTCTGTGTAACAATTTTTCAAATGAAGCAAAAACAAGGAGGGGATTTCAACTTTCAACTTTCAACATCAATAACGAAGCCACGATAAACTACTTCCGAAGGTCCGTTTTCTAGCTATAAATCTAAGGAAAAAATCATAAGATATACGCAGAAAATGGACATAAAAATAATAAGGCAGAGTGATGTTCGAGTTCCCATAAACACAACAACATAACAATAAACAAAATATACCTTCAGAAACGGCGTTAATTTGGTTGAGGGCATCGAGCGCAGACTCGAATGGATGAAACGCGGTGTGCTGGACAACACGGCCAAAGCGACTGAGGTCGGAGCGGAGCTCCGGACGGCCTCAGTGTTCTGGCTATGGCTTCAAGGAGGCCAGAAAAAGATTCGTAGAGAAGATACATAGCCATTTTGGAGGAGAAACTAAAACTCTAAAACCCCTGTTAAAAAAATTTGGCCGCCTAGCCGTCTATGCGGTGTCAAACCGTGGCTATTTATGGATAATTAGTTTAATAAATTGGGTGTTTGATTAATTTCCGCCTAGGTCTATTAATCCTTGCTTAGGCCGCCGCCTAACCCATTTTTTTTTTATAAAAAATTAAAATAATTTAGGTTGTTCTAAAATTTGATAAGTTCAACTTATGTTCATATTTTTAATGAAAATCATAATGTATTTGACATAATATTTGTTTTCATGTGTTTTATCCAATTTTGAGCACAATATTATATTAAAACTATAAATTATAATAGATTAAAATGTTAAAAAAATATTAAAAAGATCAAAAACTAATCTTTGATTAATCCCTAAAAATTATACTAAATCGTCCGCGCCTAGGGAAATTTTGAATATGAGCGAGCGAATATACATGGAACTTCTCTAGGAGAAAGGGAACAGATTCAACAGGCCATGCCCATTTAACGACGGTCTGGAAATTCAATTAGCTCATAGAGTCCAATGGAGGCCCATTTAACGGTGTAGAAGTTGATTTAGCATAATATACATAACAGGCCCATCATGACGAGACAAAAACGATTGACGATCATCAAATTCTTCCAACACATAAAATCTATTATTCAACTTCACCAGCGTACAAACTCATTATGAAGTGCTTAAAACATTATTGAATCAAAGTGAAATATGTTTCTTCAACCAAAGAAGAAAATAGTGATCCTCATATAGTCACATACACAAAGGTCTATATAGATAGAGGAGACATTGTCATCTCCCCTCATTGATTTTGACTCCAAGCACTGGCTTAAAGTCGCCGTCTCTGGGCGTCACAAAGCTTGTGGAGTAGGACGCAGAAGCGCATGTGTCTTTAGTTTGTAAGGCGCTGAAAGAGGAGCTTGAGGTGTCCTCAAAACTCAAGTCGGTTAGGTAGCCTGGCTTACAGGTTACATCACTGACCTCAACGTCTCCTGAAAGCATGGCCACCACTCTTGACATCGGTGGTCTCAAGGAATGAGATGCCTGAATGCACAGCAGAGCAATGCCTATCATGCGTTTCACTTCTTCCATGTTGAGTTCAGTCAGCTTATGATCGATTAGTTCAACTTCACGGTTTTTCTCGTGTAGATTCCATGCCTATATACACCACAGTTATACCATTTCCAATCAAAATGTATATAACTAACAAGGACGTACCCATTCAAGAAGATATTTTTGTTCTTCATCCAGGCTCACATCAGAGTTTGGCCTTCCACTCACTAGCTCCAGAACTACAACACCAAAGGCATACACATCCGTTTTCTCTGATAGGTGTCCACGCATGGCATACTCTGGCGCAAGATATCCACTGAATTGGTACAACATCATGTGTTATAAACCCATAGTATTGTTGCAAAGAAGAAAAATTTGAGGGTTTGCGGATACGTACATGGTCCCTGCCACTCTGGTACTCATGTGGGTTTTCTTGTCATCGTATAGCTTTGCAAGTCCAAAATCAGAAACTCTTGGGAGCAGCTTAGAGTCAAGCAAAATGTTGCTGGCCTTGACATCCCTGTGTACTATGCGAACACTCGCCTCCTCGTGGAGGTAGGCTAGACCTCTTGCTACTCCCAGGCATATCTCAAAACGGGTTGACCAATCAAGATGTAAAGTCTTTTCACCTCCTGTAACATCCAAATCAGCTTGGCAGAGAATATAAGATAAATAAGTCATCTTTCTGTGATCATTACCAAATAGTGCATGGTCGAGACTTCCATTTGGGAGGTACTCATATACGAGCAAACGATGATCTCCTTCGTAGCAGCACCCGTAAAGCTTTACTAGGTTGCGATGCAGAACTGCAGAAATTGTTACGATTTCTGCAACAAATTGTCCCTTCCCATGTCGGGATCCAACCGACAACACTTTCACCGCGATCTCTCTTCCATCACTCAGGTTTCCCTGTTGAATGTGTTTAAATCATAACAAAACACATGTGTATTTTGTTCATTTTGATATGGGGCTTACCTTATAAACAGACCCAAATCCTCCCTCTCCAAGCTTGTTTGAGGGATCGAAATCTTGAGTGGCACTTTTAAGTTCAGAGTATGCAAAAGTGTAAGGCTTTACGTCCATACTAAGTAGCTCTGCACCAACAAAAAATAATATGAAAGATGATATTCAAGCTCAAGGGCTTGTTTGTGTTGTTATGACATATATACCTTCATCATCTGTGTAACGCTTTCTGCTTTTTCGGATGATAAAGAAAACCACGCCCGCAAAGATGATCAAAAGTCCTAGGCCAACAATAGCACCCACAACAGTACCAGTCCTGTACTCTTTCTTTGATGGTGGCCTGTTAGCTACAGTCGGTGTAAAATCTGAACAACAATATGTAACACTTAGGCATCAGGAGATAAAAGAAGAAAAAAAAGAAGAGAATTCGATCGCCAGTTGTTGTGATACCTGGTTTTGCACTGACGGCCGATATTAGTGGCCCATAAACACCTGGAAAAGGAACAATCATTGATCTTTTGCCAGCCCATAAAAGATGGATTTCAAGGTAATTTTCTGATACATTTGCTTTATATGTTTTCTCAACTGTTCGGACAACAGTAGATGTTCTGCGTATATCAAAATCCTTTTCAACAAGTCTTCCCTGGAAACACAGAGCTAGGTCTCAGAATTCAGCAAGAAGATTATTACACCAATTAACAAGTTAACATGTAAAGCGGTATAGGGTAGACCTGGACATAAATGTCAAAACGTCGTCTTCCTAATCCTTTCCAAGAGTTAGGATCAAGAATTTGTAATTCAGCAAACTTAAGTGTTACGGTATATCCTCCATTTTCTAGCCCCAACCCATAATACCTTAGGGAAGATGAAGAATGTCTTGCTGACTGAAAAAGCTCTGCGTCCAAAGTGTTGATAACCCATATATTATTGATTCTATCGACAAAAAGTCCAACACTACTGACTGCCCATCTCTGAGCATCGCTCACGAAAAATGAAGCTGGTCCAAGATTCTCGTCTTCCCTCTCAAATACTGCTCCACTAACAGACTGTATTTGTGGGCCTCCGCAGTTGATCGAAAAGTCAGAATCTAGACACCAATCAATAGAGAAAACCTTAAGCAAATCTTTTTCTTTTTTTCCAACAGAACATACAAGCACAGTTGAGAACAACGGTTATGATGATATCTCTCTGTCACACTTACAGATTCCTTTGCCTCGATTGCAGGGGAAGTTCTTCTGCAGGCACTTCAGTCCTGGTAAAACCCTTTTAACAAAATGATAACAGTTTTAATTAAAAAGAAGAAAGAATGAAAATTGGAATTCCAGGTATCAACAAGAACAAATTTAATAAAATCACCTCTTGTCCAGACCTTCCAATGTGAAGTTGTTAGCAACAAGGTTGCTGCACAAATTACATACAGTTTTGTTATGATTCTAATAAATATTTCCTATAAAAAAAAAGGAAGCGAAAAATTTTCTGAGATTGAAAAACACCGTGAATATAAGTAGAGATATAGTGTTTTGTTTACTTACAGTTTCAAGTTTGGTAAGCTGACCCATGAAGGAAGACTACCAGACAAATCATTGTACGAAACATCTCTGAAAGAATTAAAGAAGAATGATTAGGATCTACAGAATATGTTATATATATTCCAAAACAGTTTCCTGATTTATCTTGTACAAAAGGTGAGTCTATATCAGGACTTTGTGGCTTTCAAAGATGATCAATTATAAAGGACTTTGTAACTCACATATTGCTCAAAGTCTGGCTCTTTTGAGTGGGCAAAGAACCATTCAACGTGTTGTTGCCCAGAAACCTAATATGAAGACAACACAGTTTTTCACTGGTAGATACGAACATAAATACCCAAAAGAAGTAGAAAACTTACAAGTGAGTAAGTTCATTTATGTTGAAAAGTGAAGCCGGAATTGGTCCATGTAGTTTGTTGAAGCTTAAATCACTGGAAAACAGACACCAATTGCATGGTAACACATTAAGTTCAGTTAATGGGATTTTGCAAGAATTGTCACTTTTATTTGAAGATTCATTAGCTTGTTATCACTTTTTAAAAGTGTAGTAGAAAGTAACACTTATTTCACTGGCGTGTACGATAATGGACGGTACACGATGTAACAATAAGAGAGATAAAATCGATTTTTCACTCAAAAAATGACAAAAAAACTAATGAATATTCAATTAAGTGACAATACATGCAATGATGCAATTATATGTCTTCAGTGAATGGGGAAAAATGAGAAATAATATTATCAGCAATGTTACTATCACTTCGTATTCTCGCGGTGACTTTCACAAATCATCTCACTTGTTTTACAGAAAAGACTCCGAAACACACGGACATATGTTGTACTTACACTTGTTGCAGACTTGAGTATTCCCCGATATTAGAGGGTATTGGTCCCAGTGAGATTGCTGTTCCTCAATACTCAGCGACACATATCATCAATGTTAAATATATACACGTAAGGAGGAGAGAGAAATTAACAGTTGATGAATTGGAGTAGAGTTGTTGCCTTACAATAGAGTTAGATTTTTCATGTCTTTGATGAATTCAAGAGAAGAGCTTCCATTGGATATATCACCAAGCCTCCTACATTTAGGATATGATATTATGTGGAGGAGAGAGGGAAATAAAGAGAAAATAGTCAACAAGAATGATTCTGATGCACCAATGCAACAACACATACAGTTCTCTCAAAGAAGTTAAGTTGGAAAATGATGACGGTATCGGACCACTCAAACCAGTTCCGAGAATTGTCCTGCAGTAAAACATATGGTAGCAATCGCTGAATCCCAAAGTTTAAATGCCATGAAGAATTTTCCACAAAGAGTAAAAATTAAGATAAACGAAGAGCAATGTAATAAATACATGCATTAGATATATAACATAACTCTGTAAAAAATGAAATCATTCTTACAAGGTAGTAAGTTTGGTCCATTTTCCTATAAATTCCGGTATCCGACCAGTAAGTTCCTGATTGTGAATCCAACTGGTACAAACATTAAGGAAAAAAATCCCCACGGCAAAACGAAAAAAATAATGTAAAGTAATATAAATAGATTACAAAAATGTAGAAATCCAACGATAAAACTTAATAATATGTGAATTCAATAAAAATTAAATCTTACACGTCTTGCAGCTCCACAAGATTAGCAAATGATAAAGGTATTCCCCCTCCAAGTCCAGAATCTCCTAGGTATCTGCAATAAAATGTAAGATATGCTTACAACAACACTAGATGATTTTGAAAGGTAACTAATTGAATCCAAAACACTGAAGAAATGAATACATAAAAGTACTTTGTACATTTCTCACATTTTCAGTAGTTTTGTACAATTCCCAATCTCAGCTGGTATAGAACCGGAAAAACTATTTAAACCAATACCACTGCATGCAGAAAATATATACAAGATAGGTTTAATAATAAGGAAGCATCAAAATCTGAAATTTATGATATTTTTTTAAGAAGAATGAAGAAGAAGAAGCTCAATTACAGCGATTTCAATTCTGTAAGCAAACCAATTTCCTTGGGAAAGGGGCCAGACAAGGCATTGATCCCAATAGCTCTACAATAGTTGAGAAACAGTTGGAGCGTGAGCGACAAGAAAGAGAGATTATTTTTTTTTTTAAAAGGAAGAAGAAGATTTCATTCAATCAACAGCTTTACATCCATTCCATTCGAATCAAATTTCCAATTGCAGGAGAAATGGAGCCTGAAAGAAAATTTTGACCCAGGTTCCTGAAAGAATGAGGCATGTGATTTTGAGGTACAATGAATGCATTTACATGCTCTTTTTTGATGATGATGATAAGAAAAAGGAAAAGGTAAAGTCTATACAGATTGGTGAGGTAAATCAAAGTCCAGAGCTGTCGAGGTATAGGTCCTGCAACATCCATTGCGCAAACCTTGCTGTGGAAGTGAAACAACAACATGGCAACATTCAGTGAGTGAATGTATTAGAGATATCTTGGGGAGCAAAATATGTATCTTACAGACCAAGTATTGTGGGTCATCAAAGCCCCGACTATGAAGTAACGCCCGTGAAACCCGAAGAAATAATTCTCTAGTTCTCAATATATTTTTAGCATATTTACTTTATGTGTTTAGGAAAGTTTATATTATATGAGTGTTAGCAATATATTAATGTTACCACTATTTATATTTATCTTATGATCTCATATTACACACTAGGGCTGGGCACGGGTCGGATACCCTTGAATTTCGGGTACCCTTTACCCTACCCGACCCTTACGGATAAAAAAATAAATTATCCTTACCTGACCCGCTAAATACCTGACCATTTACCCTTACCCGCATATTTATAGATCGTTGCCCTTATATGCATAATGATTTCGTATTGGGCTAGGTTGGGTTTGAGTTTTAACGTTCACTAAAAAACATAATTATATATTTGATTGTTAATTGATCGTAATAATTAGGTTTATAGTATTATCAATTATATATATAATGTTATTTGTAATGTTATAAAATACAATTAAAGTGGAAATTTAGGGATCGCGTAACGGATCGGATAACGAGACGGATATGAAAAAAAAAATTGATATCCGATACCCGACCCTTACCCATGGGTAATAGAATCTCTATAATATTATTTAAGAAGACATTTTTAAAAATGAACTTTGTTTTGTAAGTTATTACATGAAATGCCATTACAAATAACAAAGAATAATTGAAATAGGAAATATAATAGTCTTTTAAAATTATTGATTAGAGTATGGAATGTATATATTTTGCATTAAAGATGTTATTTATTATTTAATTTCTTAATTATTTTTAATACTATATATTTTGTAAGTTATTACATGAAATGCCATTACAAATAACAAAGAATAATTGAAATAGGAAAAAATATAATAGTCTTTTAAAATTATTGATTAGAGTATGGAATGTATATATTTTGCATTAAAGATGTTATTTATTATTTAATTTCTTAATTATTTTTAATACTATATATTTTGTAAGTTATTACATGAAATGCCATTACAAATAACAAAGAATAATTGAAATAGGAAAAAATATAATAGTCTTTTAAAATTATTGATTAGAGTATGGAATGTATATATTTTGCATTAAAGATGTTATTTATTATTTAATTTCTNAACTATAATATTATTTAAGAAGACATTTTTAAAAATGAACTTTGTTTTGTAAGTTATTACATGAAATGCCATTACAAATAACAAAGAATAATTGAAATAGGAAAGGATATAATAGTCTTTTAAAATTATTGATTAGAGTATGGAATGTATATATTTTGCATTAAAGATGTTATTTATTATTTAATTTCTTAATTATTTTTAATACTATATATTTTAAAATAATAATCAATTCATATATATATTCAAAAACAACAAAAAATATTCAAAATCTTGCTATATTTTTCACTATAATTTATTATATTTTATTTGAATATATATCAAAACAAAAATTAAAAAATTAGACACAATAAAACTATATTTTTTTAAGAGTTCGTAAATTAACCACAAAAACTAGAGTCATTTAACACTGTATATTAGAGTTATGTTTTCAATATTATAAGTTTTTACGGATTATCCCGAATAATATTTTAATTAACTACAAAACGGGTTAAATAGACAAATTATTACAAATTGATAGTTTTATATATAATCATTAGTTAGCTATATTGTAAATTTTAGATAAAAACAATTTTCTTAAATTTCAAAACAATTTCTTTAAAAAAAATTACTCCGCGCAATAATTAGCGCGGGTTAAATCCTAGTTATGATACATTTTACCCGACTTTTAGGTCACTAGTACCTTTTTTTTTTAATACGGGTACGAATCGGGTAACGGATCAAATACGGCTAACGGGTATTAGTGCCGAGCCCTATTACACACAACTCAATCATATATTCTATAATATTTGAAGGAATGCACAAATTAAGACAAAAAAGAAAGAGAAAGAGAGGTTGTAGTGTACAGGGCGGTGATGCGACATTTTGTGGAGTTGGCGAAATTGCATCGGCATTTGATGAAAGGGTTGTAGCCTTTGTCGTCGATGGCGATTCTCTCGTCGATGGCGAGGCCGGAGCAAAGTTCGCCGCTGATGTTCCAATATTCCCCCGCCCGGATATTCCAAGTCGCGAAGATGGAGTTCAAAGCTCGCGCTGTTGTTTATCCCACAACAAAAACGTCAGTTTATTTAAACCAAACAACTTGTAATTAATTATATCAAAATGTTCAACGACAGAGCAGAGACCATCGTCGATATGAGTAGTGGCTCCGGTTTGGTTTTGAGCTCGAACCAGGTGAACCGAACCGGGAATACACAAGAGGAACCAGACAGTGAGGAGCAGCAGACAAGTGGGCATCGTCTTCGACGGAGGTTTTACTCTCTCTTTTTTTTTGGTTGTCTGTCTATCTTACTACTAAAAGCTTAAGCTTTGTGTTCGTCTCCTTAAATGTTGTCTTAATTTTTTTTTTTTTTATCGTCTTAAATTATTTTTCTTGACTTATTATATTCATTGACTTATATATATACCAACCAAAACATGATAAGTGGACCATAGTCTTATTATAATGATGATCCAATTACAATTGATTTCAATCCAAAATTTTCCGTGGCTCTTTCCTCCATGTTGATGATATTTTGGGAATATCCACTTAATTATCAAGAGAGACTTGTGAATATGCAAATGTTTTTGTGGAAGTAAAGACTTTTGACAACTTGTTGTGTTTCTCTCCTAAAGTTCTTCTGATTAACCCATGTTTATAATCTATTCTGATAAAAATTAAAGTTAGTGGTTGTAGATTTCAGTTTCTACTTACGACTTCTAAACTTGGCGGAAGTGAGGATTTTTGTTTTTGTTTTTAAAGGTTCACAAACAAAAAAAACCTTTAGTATGTTGTATTTTTGTATTGGGGCTTATTTGTAAAATAGTTACATATAATGTAGGCTTTATTTAGACAAATACTTAAGTATGATATTGATCGGCAAAAAATATGGAAATAAGTGAAAGTCCATGTAAAACAAAAATACCTTTCAGGTTCGAGCATATGTAATCACTTATCATCTCTTATTTTATTTTATTTTGACATCATATCATCTCTTATTATATAAAGCATAATGTTTCAAAGTTAATAACTCGCATGATCGCGACACGTGTGATAGTTACATAATTTAGCCCATTTTAGCATACATTTTAGTTAACATTTTGTGACTTATTGCATTCATTTCATTGTTTTTGGTATAGTTTGCATCCATTTTAGAGTTAGTGAGTCTTAGGTTAGTTCTTGCATATGTTTGTGTGCTATGGAGTCTTTTAGGTACCATTTGGAGCTTATGGAAGCATTTTGGAGCTTGGAGGAAGATCATGGGGCAAAATAAACCAGTTTGGAGCAAGAGCTATGCCCAAATATCAAGGAAAATGCAGAGGCCATCCTACGTGCTCTAAATATCGGCTCAGACAAAGATCTTGAGCTCCGATTTAGCTTCGGGAATATTCATCAAAGTCGTAGATAATCGAGATACCTTTCTAATGGAGGTGGTTTCAAGTCATTCGGAGCAGCCGTTCAAAAGATACGACATATATAGTGAGCACAGGTCCGTCTGGCATCGATCTGGACTAATGGCAGAAGTCCATCGGTGTGCCTCCGACCGATGCATCTGGCCGATATAGAAGCTGGAAAACAGGAGAAAAATCAGAGTCTCCCATCGGTGCGTTGTATCGGGCAGAGGCCGACCGATATGGTTTCCTCCGGAGCAAAAATGCAGAGTCCGTCCGAGGGGACTGAAAGATCGTGTCAGAAGAAGACTTTCCGTTTGGATTTAGCTTCGGATATCTTCATGAAAGTTATAGGAAATTGAGCTAGCTTTCCAATGTGAGTGGTTTAAGGTCATTCTGACCAGTGGTTAAAGAGATACGACAAATTTATCAAGCGCATGTCCGTCTGACCTGCAAACGGAGCAAAACCAGAAATTCACATCGGCCGGATGTATCGGGCAGAGGCCAACCGATGTGATTCCTGCGACCCACTTTGCTATTTAAGCCAAAAACTTGTTATTTGTGATATAACTCATTTTTAACTTGTAAAAACACTCTCTTAGAGAGAGTTTGGGGATTTTTGAAGAGATACTTTGATTTTAATGCAAGTTCTTGTTTGTTTTCATCTTTCTATCTATTTCTTATCATATTCCATGAATCTAAACACTTCCTTTATGGGATTTGTGGAGATAATCATGTGTGGTGAGTAGTTTTCTAGGGTTCTTGGGTAAAGTAGATTAGGGTGATTTTAGGTTTGTTCTTGATGTTTAAGAGCTAGATTAGTTGATATCCTTTCTCATTGAGTGTTATTAATGCTAGATTAGCCTTGACAAAGTTGATTTAGATCATAGGGAATTTCTCGCCCGGAAGGTGTTCGATGACATTCCCCAACAAATTCAATGAGTGCTTTTCATATCTTAGCCAACGGGAGTTGATGTCTAAGGTGAATTGTGGCTAATTAGACTTGTTATTAATGCTTGTTAGTCATAGAATCGCGAACGGAAGTTTATGACGATTGATGACTAAGAAAGGGATTAATACCATTGACGTGGATTAATCTTTAGTAGTGTATCTAGGGCCTATGGAGGCAATTGATTGAATGTTTGAGTGTCTAGAATGGAGTGAGAATCACCCGAGTCGATTGCTTTACCCGAGAATTCGCTTGTTTAATTTTGCTATTTAACGTTTGAGCTTGTCTTGTTGCTCGTTTTAGTTTGCTAAACTACTTGTTTATTTTTCTGTTTTTGTATATTTCAAATTGTCCGATAAAAACCAAAACCCGATATTTGCTTAGATTAGATAGCGTCCTGTATTCTTAGTGCGTCGTTCTTATTTCCCTGTGGATTCGATCCCAAAGTGCTACAATGACATGCCATTAGATTGAGGCATTGTGCACAATGGGTTAATTGTGCGAACCGTAAAAAGTTCACTATCAA
>PKML01066486.1:199268-215846 GCA_002933935.1 Eutrema yunnanense | reverse complement strand
AAGAGAAAATTCATCAAAATAACCTCGTGCATAAGGAATATTACTAGAGTAACCTCTAGGGAGGGAGGTCATACTAGACTAACCTTACTTTGTTGGTCAATATCCGTTTTATCCATATGTTGTATTCTATTACAATTATGCCATTATAATTTTTTTTAATATATGTAATTTGAAAAAATAATTGGAATAACCAAAAATAAGAAATAAGGATAAAAATAAAATAATTGAAACCAAAATTGGTTACAAAAAAAAACACAAACCTCTCGACAAAACCCGGCGACGGCGACGCTTGGAGAGACCACGAGTTTCCGACCGATTCAGGCCAGATTCCGGCAAGGAGTGGCGTGTTTCCGGTAAGTCCCTTCATCATGTTGCTTCGTTTTACCTTTCTCATAAAGAAGAAGAAGATCCGACGGATGTTTAACGGCGAAGAAGGAGGATGGTCACGGCGAAAGAGTTCGACTTTAGGGGAGGCTTGTCGAGGGTTCTGGCGAGTCTTCTTCCTTGGTTTCGGCGGTGAATGGAGAAGAATCGGTGGTTGGCGGCGGCAAAAACCCTAATTTCATAGATTTATGTTTTTTCGGCGGTGAAAGCTAACCCTATTTTTTTTTTTTTGCAGATAACTTTGTTAGTGTATGTTTCCGGTCTACTAAGCAAATATTTTCCGGTGAGAGCAAGGATATTCCGGTGAGGAAAGTTTAATTTTGTATTTCTTTTGGTGGTAGATTTTGTAAATATTGATGGTAGATTTATTAAGAAGACATATGTGGTTTGAGGTTGGTAGATTTGTTTTTATATCACGGTAGGTTTGTTTTTATGGCACGGTAGATTTGTTTTTATGTCACGGTAGATTTGTTTTTATGTCATGGTAGATTTGTTTTTATATCACGGTAGATTTGATTTGTTTTTATATCGATGTTTGCATTTGAACTTTGTATACTGAATGATGGTAGATTTGTTTGAATGATATGGAAGATTTGTTATGAATTTGTTATGAATTTGTTAACTATTGATGGTAGATTTGTTTGTCTCATATTTGAACTTTGTATATCAATGATGGTAGATTTGTTTGAACGATATGGAAGATTTATTATGAATTTGTTATGAATTTGTTAACTATTTGATGGTAGATTTGTTTGAGTCATATTTGAACTTTGTATAGCAATGATGGAAGATTTGTTTGAACGATATGTAAGATTTGTTATGTCTCTCATATTTGAACTTTGTCTTATGATGATAGATTTGTTTGTAATGAAGGTAAATTTGTTTTTATATCACGGTAGATTTGTATTCATATTGTACATTTGTTGTTATATCGATGGATGTATTATTTACTTTGTATATGATAATAGATTTGTTTGTACGATATGGAAGATTAGTTTTTATATCACGGTAGTAGATTTGATTTGTTTTTATATCGATGTTTTCCCTTTGTATATTGAATGATGGTAGATTTGTTTGTACGATATGGTAGATTTGTTAACTATTGATGGTAGATTTGTTTGTCTGGTGATGGTAGATTTGTTTTTATATCACGGTAGATTTGTATTTATATTATAGTAGATTTATTGTTATATCGATGGATGTGTTATTTGAACTTTATATATTCAATGACGGTAGATTTTTTTGTTTATCAGGGTAGATTAATTGTTTATCATGGTAGATTTGTTGTACATAATGGTAGACTTAATAATATGTTTTAAATTTGTGCAGAGATGGCCTCTTCTAGCGGGAAGAAGGATTACCCACCCAGACTGTATCCGCCAGGGAAATCTCCTTTGCATAAGAAGAGTTTCCACAATAATTGCAAACTGTCTGAATTTGGGATGATGAGGCAGGCAATTGGTGATGGTGTTTACTTTGACATCATGAACAATTCTCAGGTTGGCGTTCTGTTGAAGCTTGCACAGAAGTCGTATATCTGGGCTGCGAAGACCGTTCATCATTTTGTGACCAACCAATTGGCGGTTAACCGGCAATATGAGATGTGGTCACTCATTGGAGGTCGTCCACTTAGGTTCTCACTTTACGAGTACGCTGACATAACCGGCCTCAGCTGTGTTCCCATCGATGTGGCTGACACTAGGGACATAGACCATACAACTTTTTGGGCAGAGTTGGGTGTGAATCCAAGTGACGGTCCTAGTTTTAATGAGCTAGTTGCTGTTTTGGAGAAATGTCACACATGGAGCCACGAGAAGAAGAAGATGGTGGCATTGCTTTTCATCTTGTCTGTTGGCGTATGGGGGATCCATCGTAATAGTAGACTCCCGTTGATGTGTGCCAAAAGAGTGATGGATGAGGCAGCTTTTGAGAGGCATCCGTGGGGTCGCCATGGTTATAAAGAGTTAATGGGGTCGATTAAAATTGCTTCTTTGGATGGAGATAGGTACACCCTCCACGGGTGTGTCCATGCCTTGCTCATATGGGCATATGAGGCGGTTCCAATATTGGGAGAGAAATTTGGCAGAAGAGAAAAGAATGCAAATGATTTGGATGTTCCTCTGCTTAGGTGGCGTTCATCTCGCACCCGATACACTCTTGAAACTGTTTTAGAGGAGGACAAGAGGAAATCCGAGGACAAGAAGGTATGTTATAGGCTTATTCTGATTGTAGGTTATGGTAGAGTTGTTTTGTAATTATTGTAGACTTCTTTAGCTTAGAGTTGTAGCTTTTAAACTATATAGGTTTGGTAAACTTATTATGAGAATCGTTGTGATATTGGTAGACTTGTTTTTTTTTTGTGGAAGACTTTTCATTTTAAGTGGTGGTAGACTTAATGTTTTGGTGGAAGACATGGTTAGGTGGTAGACTTAATTTATGGTAGAGTTGTTTTGTAATTATTGTAGACTTCTTTAGCTTAGACTTGTAGCTTTTAAACTATATAGATTTGGTAGACTTATTATGAGAATCGTTGTGATATTGGTAGACTTGTTTTGTTTTGGTGGAAGACTTTTCATTTTAAGTGGTGGTAGACTTAATGTTTTGGTGGAAGACATGGTTAGGTGGTAGACTTAATTTGTTTTGGTGGTAGACTTTTCATATTCGTTTATCTAATTTGTTGTGAGAGCTGTTCGAAATCAGGGTCATTCTATTTAGTAAAATTTTCGTATGACATGGTTTATTATTGTTTGTAGGTTCGGGTGAGAAATCTATTGGTGGTGAAGCCTCCGGAAGAGATTTATCCAATTTGGGAAGACGAAGCCTCTACCCCAAATGTGGATACCAAGCTGCATAACATGATCATCGATATTCTTGATGGATGCTTGGATGAGACAGCTTGGGAAACAGAGGTTGTTGTTAAGAAAACTATAAGGAAGGATATCGTCAAAGAAAGTGAAAGTGAAGATGATTTTGTTGAGACGCCTAGAGTGAAGAAGCGGAAGACAGAAATTGGTGGGACTTCACGGGTGGAGAAGAATAAGAAGGAGAAGAAGAAGGCGAAGGTGGATGAAGAAACGGATACTGTGGAAAAAAGAAGTGAAAAGAAGGAGAAAAAGAAGGGAAATAAGAAGGACATGGAAATTGTGGAGGAAAGTGGAAAAGCAGCGAAGGAAGTAGATATGGATATCCCACTAGATGTGATTAGGAGAGAGAAGAGGGAGAAGAAAATAGAGAAGAAAAGAGAGAAGGAAAGAGAGAAGGAGAGAGAGCGGGAAAGAAAGAAGGAAGAGAGGAGACGAGAGAAGAAATCCGAAGAGAAAAGTGAGATCCTAAAGGCAATTCAGCAATTGTCGAGCACAATGGCCTTAATGCACAACAATGTTAGTGACATTGAAAAGAGGATGACTACTCTGGAGGCGAAATATGAAATGAAAGAAAAGAAAGGGGAAAAGCAAGACCCTATTGATAATGTGGCAGATGTAGTAGATGCAGAATCCAATGCAGCTCAAGGAACGGGAGCGGAGAAAAAGGATCCGGTACGCAAGTCTCTCTTCTAATTACAGTAACTTAGGACAAGTTACAAGAGACTACTAAAATTCAACACATTTCTCAGACTTTGGGTATTTAGTTCTTTAAAAGTGTTTGGTTTTTTAAACCGATGTGATAGATTTGTATGGAAAATATTTTTCTTTCGTTATGGTAGACTTTTATGGATGAATAAGAAACTTTGCGGTAGATTTGTTCACACACTTGTTGTCACATTATGGTATTACGGTAGATTTGTTTTGTGATTTATGGTAGATTTGTTTGTATTTATGGTAGATTTGTTTTATGCTTTAATTATGGTAGATTTGTTTTCTACTGTATGGTACATTTGTTTTCTGATGTATGGTAGATTTGTTTTCTTCTGTATGGTAGATTTGTTTTCTTCTGTATGGTAGATTTGTTTTCTGCTTTATGGTAGATTTGTTTTGTGCTATATATGGTAGATTTGTTTTGATTTGTTTTGTGCTTTATTTATGGTAGATTTGTTTTCTGCTTTATGGTAGATTTGTTTTCTGCTTTATTTTTTTGTGTTGAAGATTTTACATATATTATTGTTTATATCAATTATGCTAATTGTGCTACATTTTCACAGTCGTGGATGTTAGAGATGCAGGAAACATCGCAACCAGAGTTTCCGATTGCAAGGGTGGTTAGAACCCCGTGATCGAAAGGAAATAGTGTTTCTAAAGTGAAAAGAGAACCAACTGATCCGGTAGTGAAGAAGCAAGCAGCTAAGAAACCTGACCAAGTCACACCTCCTCCCCGAGGTGAAGCTAAATCTTCATTCAAGATCCCACAGTTAGTAGACGAGGATGAGGACGACGCAAAGTTAGCAGCTCTAGGAACCAAATTGCAGAATCTGGTAGCTGCAACAAGCATTACACTTCCGCTCAAAAGGACCTGCATCCTTGCTCCCACCCAATTGTCACCACTCGTAGGAAGTTCAGCGGTGAAACGCATAATGGTTGGTGTAACCACATCTACTGCTATGTATGACCCTTTCGAGAAGGTGGAACAACGAAAACTAGATGAGTTGCTCAAGTACATAGCGATGGATTTGTAAGTGATTTAAACTTTATTTTTGTTTAAAATTTGATCACGTAGTAGGAATTGCATCCTTCTCACTATGGATTACTTACGTCATTTCCAGAGACAACCCATTCCCGACTTCATATGCAGGACCGGAATTCTACCTAACGCTTATGACTCCTAAAGAAGCGTGGGAAAAACCAGAGTACGGGTGGTTACATGACAAGGTACTAGTGGTAGATTTAATTGAATAATCGGTAGATTTATAGATTTTTCCCTCGTGGTAGATTTAATTTAATTTCCGTTGTGGTAGATTTAATTGTATTTCCCTCTAGGTAGATTTTCCAGATTTAATTGTATTTCCCTCGCCGTAGATTTAATTTTACTTCCGTGGTAGATATAATTTCATTTCCGTCGTGGTAGATTTATTTTTATTTCTCTTGTCGTTTTGGTAGATTTATTTTTATTTGCCTTGTCGTTGTGGTAGATTAATTTTTAGGCTTGCATATATGATTTTACTTGACGGTAGAGTTATATATTAACCAATATTTCTACATTGTGCAGCATATTGCCGCAGGATTTAATATGTTTCGAAAAAGGTGTACGCTTAATCCATCTCCTTATCGAGACGGAATGATTGCTTTCATCGACCATGTCTTCACTGGTGTTTGGTGTTATGAATACGGGACAAAATTTTTAACGCTGGAGAAGGGAAAAAAATGGGTGTTTTCGTCGGGTTATTTGGACATGGCGAACGGGGTATATAATGACTTGTCATGCACATGCAAGAAATGGGGGCAAGATGTGGATATCTTGTACATCGTCCACAATGTCAAGAACGAACATTGGGTGGGCGTTGAGGTGGACATTCCCAAGAGAAAGGTCAGAGTTTTTGATTGCATCCCCTATTTATATGATGATGGCTACGTACTTGAGAGTGTTAGGGTGTACGCAAAGATGGTTCCACTCTTGTTAAAGCAACTTGCACCACCAGAAATAAGGCAACACATGAGTGAGGCACAATATCACTCCTACATGATCAAAACAGCTCCTCCTAACAAACAAACAGGTGATTGTGGAGTGTATATCCTGAAGTATGTGGAGTGTTTAGCTCTTGGCCATTGTTGGGAGTCCCTCAGAGATAGCAACATGGGTTTGATTCGTCTCAAGTATGCATGTGAGATATACGATGAGGTACATGAACCTGAAGAAGCCCGGATGTCTGATCCAAACCCGCGTGGTGAAGCGGATGACAAGTATGGACTACAGACAAATTCTGCTAACTAAGGAAGCCTTTACGGTAGATTTTTTTGTTCTTCTTTTGGAAGTGCGGTAGACTTAATCTGATAGTCAAACATTAGCAACGGTAGACTTGTATTTTTTTTGATGTCGCATACTTTGACTTAAATGCGGCTCGTTTACCTATATATGTAGTTGTTGATGTAACTATACTTTCAAAGGACCATGTTTTTTGGCATGATGTTGGTCCTTTGAAAGTTTGGTAGATTTGTCGTCTAAACCTTCTAATATTTTGCGATCATGTAATGCAAAGTTTGGTAGATTTATTTGCTAACTTTTTGACGTTTGGTAGAGTTGTTGTAAGACATGTTGTACCAAGAGAGTTCTTAATAGCATAACTTAAGACATGTTTATGGTGATTATTACAAGAGTAACTATTATTACACATTAAGCAGAAGGACACGAGTTCTAAAGGGAAATTTTCAAACCATTTTTTAGAAATGTACGGCGATTATGTCCGACTTACACATTAAGTAGAAAGGCACGTTAAGCCGAGCATGTAAGGCGATTATGTCCGACTTGTTGACATTTAGAACATTTCCCAGCTTTCCTTGGACGTTTTTTCGCCATAGCGACCTCGAATGCACTCTTAATTCGAATTTTCTTTGGTCTTCCCGGAGGGTTGCGAACCATAGGAGGAAGACACACTTTGTTAGCCACTTCTTCTGGCACCGGTAGTGCACTATCTCTTGGCATTACACTAACAGCATAAGCATGTTGCAAGTAGTTGGTTTTATAGTAGGAATGACAAATGGAGATCGGTGAAGTCTTTCTTGCTTCCGCTGCGGCGATGGCATGAACACAGGGGATTTTATCCAAATCAAACCTACGACAAGTGCATGTTTTTTCCTTCAAATTCACAACATGCACATAAGTCCGTCCGTGACTTCTGTATGATCTTCATCAATCTCTTGCACCGCCAATAGTTTAGCATGTTCAACTCTAACATGTTTACAAAATAGTTACGTTTTATATAAATAAATCTACCATACTATAAATTAATCTAAATTAAGTCTACAACAAAGCCAAATAAATCTACCAAACTGATCGAAAAAATTAATGCCAGAAGAGGGTTACCTGAAGCAACTTCTCGACGCCAGTTGTAATAGTTGTTTGCATCTGCTTTGCATTGCTGCGTCTTTTAGCAAACCACCTCGTTAGAAGGCTCCTTATATCATCCACAAGTCGCACAATTGGCTTACTTCTTGCACCAGATAGCACCTTGTTTATCGATTCAGCTATGTTGCTATTCGTGAAGTTGTACCTATCACCCGGAAAATGAACACGGCTCCACATACAAATATCTGCTTTATGCAAATAAGCATACAGTGCAGGATTTGCAGCTTGAATCTGCGCAAAGAAGGCATTAAACTCTACAATCCTATACGCGGTTGCAGCCTTCTTAACAAGTCGGAAAGTTTATCCCCCTCTGAATTTCAACATAATGTTCTTATGCAGATGATATGTGCAAATACCACGACTAGCAAGCGGATAAACCTTCCCTATAGCATTTCCAATTGCTCTATGTCTATCCGAAATAATGGCAAGTCCTTCATCATCAGGGATAACGCGGTATAGTTGTCTAAAGAACCATTCCCAAGACTCATCATTCTCGGTATCAACAATCGCGAAAGCTATTGGAAAAATATTAAAATTCCCATCTTGCGTTGTGGCGAGTAGTAGTGTACCTTTGTATTTTCCATGCAAAAACGTACCATCAACAACAACAACTTTCCTCATAAAGGGGAACCCACGTATGCTCGCACCAAATACGAGGAACATAAACTTGAACCTATCTTCCTCGTCAATTTCCAGCTTTATTAGTGTTCCCGGATTAGCTCGTCTAATCATGTATAAGTACGATGGAAGTTCTTCATACCCGGTCTCCGAAGTCCCCGTAGCTAGTTCTCGCGCAAACTTTAGAGCACGATGGGCCTTCCAATATTCGACCTGTGAGAACAGTTGGTAACAATATCATAAGTCTACCGTGACCATTTTTTTTCTACCGTCACATCATAAGTCTACCGTAAATAACATCATAAGTCTACCGTCACATCATAAGGATAAATCTACGATGAACCACAAATCTACGGACATAAATCTACCAAACCAAGAACTACATACCTTAATTCCGTATCGTTTAGTCAGAGAATCGGACACATGATTTGGCAATACTCTCGGCCCAACACCTCCTACGAAGTCTTTATACAGACGGCCTAGTATCTCATGGGTTGCATGTCTGGTACGGAGTGATCGCACGGTCACTGAACATGTGTGATCTTTCATGTAAGTCTTAATGTAGAAATGTGTACCGTCTCCAACAGTTGAAGCACGAACCCTCCATTTACATCCGTTCACCCAACACTTAACCGTCAGCAGTTTTGGAGTCGAATGATCCACATTGAAGTCGGATTTCTGAGCAACCGAAATAATTTTCAATCGAGTCTCCAACTCCTCTTTCGTGTCATAACGTTGGCCAACA
The DNA here is from genome assembly GCA_002933935.1 of Eutrema yunnanense. Taxonomy (NCBI): domain Eukaryota; kingdom Viridiplantae; phylum Streptophyta; class Magnoliopsida; order Brassicales; family Brassicaceae; genus Eutrema; species Eutrema yunnanense. The sequence continues at coordinate 207,106 of PKML01066486.1, read as the reverse complement.
GCTAAGTCTAGTGAAGTAATCTCTAACATCACAAATTCAGGAATTATGTTTGATCCCCTTTTCTTTGGTGGTAGATTTTGCAAGTCTTCTTTGTCATCTGAACTTCCACCATCCGTACGTTTCCCACTCATGCCGTACTCATCGTCATCAGAACTTGCCCCATCGGGATCTTCACAACCATCAAATCTCGAAGAAAAATCTCCTTCTTCTTCATCTTCATCTCCTTCTTCATCCCGATCTTCACAGATTTCCCCAGCTCCACCATCACCTTCTGGTATAGATGCTTTGACATCTTTGACAACCTCGTCTTCATCAACCATCGAGTTCCGAAAAATCTCTTTAATCTCAACACATAAACGAACCGTTTCGTTTTCAAATTGTTTAAAAAAACCACTCAACTGTCTTGAATTTCCTACAAATACAGGAGGTGTGTCTTGTGGTAAACTTCGTCGTACGACACTCGACAACATATAGCTAAATTGAAGCTCATAAAACCGATGATCCCAACAAAAATCTTCATACGCCATTTGAAGGAAATCATCAAAAGAGGTTTCTCGATCTACCCCTACAATTCTACATCTTTTGGACTGATCTACCACGAACACCCACCTATTTTTCTTAAAACACCAATTACCACATACCAAAATGATTTGCTCCATGATTGAATTGTGGAATCGGTAGAAGAAAAAAAGATGTGGAAGATCACGATCTTGAAAAAGAAGCGAAGATGATTGAAGAGTGTGAAAAGAGGTTGAGAGAAGATGTGAATTGTAGAAGAGAATCGCAAACAAAAAAAATAAATTCTGAATCTCGACGGCAACCCTAGATCGAAGAGAAGAAGGGTGCCTCTGGTTTTTTTTGTCGAAACATGATTAAGTGTAGGGCAAAAACGTCTTTTGTAATGCTGGAAAAAGTTATATGTCTACCACCAAACAATGTTAATAAGTCTACCGTCATATATAAACAAACCTACCATTTGTTTATATATGACGGTAGGTTTGTTTATAAATGATGGTAGGTTTAGTTTTATATGCGGTAGATTTGTTTACTAGACTTATAATTAACGACTGGTAGTAATGGTAGACTTATTGTTAACGACTGGTAGTAATAGTAGACTTATTGTTAACGACTGACTTATTCTCACTTTTCTCTGACAGGTAGGTCGTGTCATCTCCGGTGATAGTACCGGCGTCTGCAAATTCCGTTAACGAATCCAAAAACCCTCAATGGACTAAATCAAATGTTCAAAAAATGTACACAAAATAGGTCTCTATTTGTGATTTAAGATGAAATGAAAAGTTAACTCCAGAAAAATAAACCAACATAATAAATCTACCATCATTACAATAAATCTACCATCAAAAACAAAAATTCTCATACTTAGCAAATTTGGGTGCCTGGTTTTTTCGTAGATATGAGTTTTAGTGTAGGGCAAAAACGTCATTTCTCACTCTGGAAAAAGTCAAATGTCTACCACCAAACAATGTCTATAAATCTACCGTAAAAGAAAGTCTACCATTACACTACAAATAAGTCTACCAACTGAAGGTTATCTGAGTAATTACCAAAATATTACCGCCATTAACAATAAATTTACTGCTATTAACAATAAATCTATCGTCATTAAAATTAAATCTACCACCATTACAAAACAAAGTCACCGAAATGTTAGACGGTTTTAAATCTACCGCCATTACAAACAAATCTACCAACCCAAAAAAATCTAATGTTGCCAATACAAATCTACCGTCAAATAAATAAATTTACCATCATGATAAAATAATTCACACTGATTAACTCTACCACCAAAAGAAATAGGTCTACCAAAAAAGTCAAAATGAAGGTTATCTAAGTAAATACTAAAAATAAGTCTACCATCAAAGAAAATATATCTACCAACTGAAGGTTATCTGAGTAAATACCAAAAATAAGTCTACCATCAAAGAAAAATATATCTACCAACTGAAGGTTATCTGAGCAAATACCAAAAATAAGTCTACCAAAAATAAATATATCTACCGAGTCGTTAAAATGAGTCTACCAAAATAAGTCTACCAATATTTAACAAATCTACCATCTTTCAAACAAATCTACCATCCATCAAACAAATCTACGGACCAAAATTTGAGTTGACCAACATCAAACAAGTCTACCGTCAAAGAACGGTAGACTTGTTAAATCAACTTTTACCTACGTGGCAAATGAATAGTAATGGCAGTTTTGTAATTGCATTTTTCTCAACAAATGCCATAAGGGTACTTTTGGTAATACGAATAAAATTAGGTTATTGTAGTAATAAAAATAAAAGTAGGTCAAACTAATAATAAACATAGAAATAAAGGTTAGTACAGTAATCCACCCAAAAAATAAAAAAGTCAAAAAAATTTATAGCCGATTCATAATACTAAAAGGTAAAGTTACCAAACAAAAAAAGAAAAATATTTATATGAGTAGCTAAATTATAAAAAGTAAATCTAATTAAAAAATGAATGATATAAAAAGCTAAATAATTTGCACCATGTGATTGAATTTAATCGAAAACCAAATAATAAATAAAAAATAAGATAATCAAAATACATAAAGAACTGAAATTTGTTAGACTTCTCTAGTGCTGGGTGATTTCGTATTGGCGTTTTCAAACTTATTTTTATGTTATTACCGGTGATCTAATTTTGTTCTCTACTCTTTTGTTTTTGATTTTTTATTCACGGATTGTAAAATACTAAATTATAAACTTCGCGTATACGCGGGGCCTAATCTAGTTTTATGTAAAATAACATACGACATGACTGTTTTCTTTTGGGAAAAACGCAACCAAAGAAGAAGAGAAGGGTCTTGGTGAGATTGAAGTCAGAGTTTTTCTCAACATTCGAGGAAGAAGGTATCATATTATTAGAGCTCTCGAAGAAACGGTGCGTTTTGGTAACAAGGCGAAATTGAGTGCGACTAGGGTTTTTTACTTCTCAGTCACGAATGCAGCCGTCGGCGGCCTCTCCGCCACGGCGAGACGAGGATTCAGCGCTGGTGACTGAACTGAACTCCCCAAAGATATCTCCGGTGAAGGTGGGAGGTGATGGTGTGGTGTCGAAAGAGGGGAATGATGTAGTGGAAGGGTCGGGCTTACTAATAAAGGATGGAGGGAAGGAACTAGGGATTCAAGCAAAGAGAGGTATGTGGGTGGCTGCTGTCCAGAATAAGCCTATGATGCAAAGATACGACTTCACGGTGAATGAAGTAAATGGTATCCCAACTATCAAGGTCCCAACAGAGATCTTGGAGAATTCTCCACCGCTTTGGGAGGATCTTTTGATTGGAAAATTTCTTGATACGGCTCCATATGTGGGTAAAGTACACATGTTGGTCAATAAGATCTGGCCTTTGTCGGATAAAACAGTGAAGATAGATGTATTCATGGTAGACGCAACCACAATGAAGTTTCGTATCAAAGATGAGGGTGAGAGAAACAGAATACTGCGTAGAAGAATGTGGAACTTATGTGATATCCCGGTGATCATATCTAAATGGAGTCCAATTGCGGAAGAAATGCAACCTGAAATGAAATCAATTCCATTATGGGTGGTTGTGAGGAATGTTCCACGGTCGATGTATGCGTGGAAAGGTTTAGCTTTTCTAACGAGTCCTATTGGGGAACCAAAGCACTTACATCCAGAAACCGAGTTGTGCAAAAATTTTGAAGTGGCCCGGGTTTTTGTGGAGGTTGATTTGACGAAACCTTTACCAAAGCACTATAACTTTGAAATGGAAGACGGGAAGAATGTCAACGTCACTTATGAGTATATGTGGCTGCCATCAAAATGCAGTAACTGTGAGAAGTGGGGCCACAAACCAGTCGAATGTATATTGCAGAAAGAGAAAAGCATGAAACCTCCTGTGAGCCCTCAAAAAGGTTCATCACAGACATCTAATGTAAACCAAGTAAAAGCAACAAGTGCAGTAATTTTAAAGGGAAAGCAGGGTAGCACCAATACCGAGACAGAGAAGCAGACATGTTCTAAAGATGAAGCAGCGGAGGGTGATAATGTTTTAACTCAAGTTGAACAGCTAGAGGAGGGAGAGTGGAGTACACCACTGAGGCCAATCAAATCGCCGGCCAAGGTGACAAAAGACTCTAAGTTCGGAGAAGTAAGCATACTTGCCAACTCTCGTTTCTTGGCATTAAGTGGCAAGGGAGACAATGGAGAGGTTGTTATAAATGAGGAGGGATCGGAAGGAAAAGGGGCTACGACAGCTGCTATAAAACAAGAAACTAAGGACAATCAGGATATTGGAGAGAAAAGTATACACGGAGAAGTTGCAGACCCGGTAGGCCGTCCATCTCAGGTTATTAATGGAGGTAGTGAGCAGAGCACGCGTCAGTCTTTAAGACTAGCTGCAAAAGAGGCCCAAAAGAAAACATCTACTATTCCAACGGCGAAAACCATGGCTCATCACCACGGGATTCAAAATTCTGATCACCTTCACACAAACCTTTAATGTCAGGTTTCTTTTGGAATATACGAGGTTTCAATAAGCGTAGTAAGCATGGGGTAGTTAAAGACTGGATACACCGAAGTGGTTTTGATTTTGGATGTCTTATAGAAACAAATGTGATGGAGAAAAAAGCGAACAAGGTGTTGTCAGAAGTTTTTAGGGATTGGTCGTGTCTAACTAACTACTAGCACCATAGACTTGGGAGATTGTGGGTGGTTTGGAAGCAGAACGTGCGAGTCACGCCTATTTACAAATCATCACATATAATTTCATGTTCTATTCTGATAGATGGCAGGGAGGATGAGTTGTTGATTTCTTTTGTTTATGCCTCAAACTTGACAGAGGAAAGGAAGGAACTATGGGAGGACTTAAGAAACTACCGCGATTCTAGTATGTATAGCGGGAAACCTTGGATTATTTGCGGAGATTTCAATGAGATTTTAGAAGGTGAGGAACACTCTCTTTACGAGAACTCCCCAACGATCCCAGCGGGTATGAGAGACTTTCAAGAGGTAGTGGGATACTGTGAACTCTCTGATTTAAGCTACCATGGCCCAAAATACATGTGGTGTAATAAAAGAACAGAGGGGGTAATTAGCAAGAAGCTAGATCGAATTCTGGTTAACAGAGAATGGATAACTCGTAATGCCCAATCGTATTGTGTATTTGAACCGGGCGGCTGTTCAAATCATCTACGATGTCGACTACAATTAAAGGAGGAGGAGCCAAAGAAAAAAAAGACCTTTTTAAGTTTACGAATGCACTAGTCACTTACCCTAGATACATGGAGCTAATTAAGGCAGAATGGGAGAGAACGCAGCCGCTTTTCCACTCCACATCGGCATTACATAGATTATCTAAGAAGCTTAAAGGTCTCAAACCAAATCTGAGATTAATGGGAAGAGACATGCAAAGTGATATAACAAAGAAAACAAAGGAAGCATATGATGGCCTCTGCGAGCTACAAGGGATCACGATGAGGTCTTCAACAAGTCAGGCAGTTGAAAATGAAAGGATCGCATACGAGAGATGGAATCGACAAGCACTCATAGAAGAAAAATTCCTCAGGCAAAAGGCAAAATTATTTTGGTTAAAGGTGGGAGATCAGAATACAAGAGCTTTTTTTAATGCAATCAAAACGAGAGCATTAAGAAATAAGATCAGTGAAGTAATTTGTCCAGACGGTTCCACGATATCAAGTAGTGATGGAATTAAGGAAGAAGCAATCCGACACTTCAAAGATTTCTTGAATGATCAGCCTGCAGATTATTCATCATGGGCAATCAACGATTTAGAAAAAATCATTGGTTTCAAATGTGCATAACCGGATAAGTCACTACTCATTCATGAAGTGACTGACGAAAAAATACAAAGGGTATTGTTCTTTATGCACCGTCGGTTCTCGGGAAGGATCTAATCGTAGCGATTCAATCCTTTTTTAGGATGGATTTTTTACCGAAATGAGTTAACTCGACAATCTTGGCTCTAATACCGAAGAAGAAAGAGGCTTTAACCATGAAGGACTATCGACCAGTCTCATGCTGTAACGTGATCTACAAAATCATATCAAAGATCTTGGCCAACCGACTCAAGATCATCCTCCCCAAGTTCATAACACCAAATCAATCCGCTTTTGTTCAAGATCGTTTGTTGATGGAAAATCTGCTTCTAGCCACAGAGCTTATCAAAGACTACCACAAGGAAAATATTTTGGCTAGATGCGCCATGAAAATAGATATATCAAAAGCTTTTGACTCGGTTCAATGAGATTTTTTGGTGAATACCTTGAAGGCAATGGATTTTCCCGATAGGTATATTCACTGGATTCATCTTTGCATATCATCCGCTTCCTTCTCGGTCCAGGTTAACGGAGAGTTGGCTGGATACTTTGGTAGGGCTCGGGGTTTAAGGCAAGGTTGTTCTTTGTCACCTTCTTATTTGTGATTTGTATGAATGTTCTTTCGAAGAGATTGGACATGGCAGCAGCTGATAAGAGACTTGGTTACCATACTGAATGCGAAGCTCTTTCGCTTACGCATCTATGCTTCGCGGACGGCCTAATGGTTTTTGTCGAAGGGGATGAACGATCTATTGTGGGTGCTCTCGAAGTCATGGATGAGTTTGCAATCCACTCAGGTCTCCATATAAGTATCGAGAAGTCGATGATCTACATGGCAGGCATTCCAGAAGCAGTGAGAGAGGATATACTAAGAGAATTCTCATTTGAATATGGCTCCCTATCAGTCAGATATTTGAGACTTCCTTTGTTAACAAGAAAGATGACTGCATCGTACTACTCACCATTAATAGAAAAAAATCGTACAAGGATCGGATCTTGGTCGGCAAAGCACTTTTCTTTCGGAGGCCGGTTACAACTGATAAAATCAGTAATCTTCAGCTTAACAAACTTTTGGATGGCTGCCTTTAGGCTACCGAAAGCATGCATTAAGGAGATAGACAAGCTATGTGCTGCGTTTTTATGGTCTGGACAAGATCTAAATGCGAGGAAAGCAAAAGTGTCTTGGGCAGTGGTTTGTATGCCCATGAGAGAGGGCGGTTTGGGATTAAAACCTCTAGAGTCGGTCAACAAAGTATGTGTTTTGAAACTTATTTGGAGACTGCTCTCAGCTAGAGACTCCCTATGGGTTAATTGGATTCAAAGGCACCTAATAAGAAATGGTTCCTTTTGGGCGGTAAAGGAAACAACAACTCTTGGGTCATGGATTTGGAAGAAGATACTGAAATATCGAGATATGGCAAATGGTTTTTATAGAGTGGAGGTTCGCAATGGAGCTCGAGTCTCTTTCTGGTTTGATAAGTGGTGCACAATGGGTTGCTTGTTTGAAACCTTTGGTCTGAGAGGCTGTATTGATCTTGGGATATCCATCAACGCTTCTATTGGGGAGGTAATGGATGGGAATAGGAGAAGACGACATAGAAAGCGATTGTTGATGCAAGTAGAAGAGGAAATAAAAAAAGCACAGCAACAAAGGGTACATGACAAGGAAGACGCGCAAATGTGGCGAGGCAAGGGAGACACGTTGATATACTCATATATTGCATTGTTTTAGCATGCATTTCACTTATAGTTTGTGTAGATTACATGCATAATCATGGTCTTATCTTGCATTTAGGTCTCATTTAGAGTTTAGGACATTTGCATTAGGTCCTAGTGAGTTATTGCATGTTTTGGAGTCATTTTCAGGTGTTAAACGAGGAGATTCGTCACCCGAGGAAAGGAGACAGAGATCACGCTGAGCATCGATCGATACCGAGGGTATCGATCGACACCTAGTGGCAGTACCGATGCTCCTGCTCGGTACCACAGCTCGGCATTGCCACAGGAG
>PKML01066486.1:114503-187871 GCA_002933935.1 Eutrema yunnanense | reverse complement strand
TCCCATGCATTAGGGGGAGATTCGAGTAAACGGTGTTAGTGCTAGATTAGGTTTATCCATTCGAGTCTAGAACTTAGGCATTTCACTCCTAACCGGAGTTTAAATGAAATGCTTGAACAAGAACCTTTTGTGAGCTTTTCATGCCTAGCCAACGAGAGTTGATGTCTAGGGTGATTAGTGAACTAATTGGGATTGGAGGTCAATGCTTGTTAATCACCCTATCACAAACGAGAGTTTGCTCTTGATTTGGTGATTAACAAAGTGATTAGTGCCACGACGGTGGATTAGTCATAATTATGAATCCCATGTTCTAGGATAGAGTTCAATGCTTCCAAATGATTCGTTGTTTGATCGTATCCCATCTCCTTGATAGCTTAGTCCGTGATCCAACTCTTATATCTTTGTTTTCCTTTCTTGCAATTTGTTTCCTTTAGTTCATAAAACATAAAAACACCAAAAACATTGCTCTAGCTTAGGAAGATTCATGCATTCTTAGTGTTTCAACCTTAGCCTCTTCGGTTCGATCCTCAAATTACTACAACGAGGTATTGATCCGGGACTTGCAAAAGTCCTACTCATCACACCACTGTGAGTACTGTGTTTCTAGGGAGCCATCATTGTCATCAAAAGTCAAATTCACAACCGTTGGTCCAAAATAGAGAGGAGCATGATAAAATGAAAGCATATCTGAATTGGGTTTTGAGAGAGAGTTTACAGCTAGATCTGAGTAAGTGAAGTCGAGAAAATGGTGATTCTTGATAGAGAACATGTCGGAGAAGCCATAGGAACTGGCGGTGTTCCCATCGCAGTTAAATTGAAGGAGTTATTTGCGTTGTTTCCTGCGCAAGAATCAGCAGAATCTGCAGAAACTGTCCAGAAATTGTGCCAAGAATGAACCCAGAAAAGAGTTATGTCATAGCAACTTTAAGAGTTCATGGGAGGCTTGTGCCGTGTCCGATCTGGATGAAACTTTGTGGATGTTTTCGTGGTACTACAAGCTTAAGATTCAACGGTGGGATCGAGATTGCAACAGTTCATTAGAGATTTATTTGTGCGTCTCTGAGGCAGCTAAAGGAAGTGTTTATCATCATCAAAGTGATAGGGTATCACATAGCAAACAATGTAACAATCTTGATTCGTTACTGATTGTGTGTTCTAGAGAAGGATTATCTAAAGGAAAATATCGCGAAGCAAGTGCAAGTTGTGTCAACAGCAAGGGCGGAGTCCATCGTTCCTACTTGACTATGAAAAATTACCCTTACCAGAATGGAAAGGAATATGGTGACAAGGGAAAATATTGTTGATCTGCTCCAAACTAGAAAATCGGACAGAGTACCTAGGAGAAGGATCATCTGTGTTGGTCATAAACCAATTGGGGGAGAACTACTCGCGAATTCGAGGACGAATTGATTTCAAGTGGGGGAGAATTATAACATCCTGGACCCGATGATGCGGGCCGTTTTAAATTTTGCTATTATTAAACCTGTAAGCATGTGAGCTCATTTTAAAACTTAGGGATCCCCACCTCTTTTCTCTATAAAAAGGAGAGAAAGCTGAGAGAAAATGCAAGGTTGAGAGGCAGGGGCGAAGCCATAGTCGTTTTTTTCCTCACCCATGAACCCTAGTCGCTACCATGATATTGAGTTTATGCCGATGCCTTCTTGAGAAATGGATTACCAGCGATCTGTGTGGACCCAGGTGACGATCTACCTATCCATGGAAAGCCCCAAGTCTCATCTTTCTAGGAAGACAAAGTTCGTAGCGTTCAAAGGTATGTGTCAAAAGTTATCGTCGTTTTTTTGTGGACACTGCAATCTGCCCGAGTATCTAATTTGAGTAGTTCCAGTAAGGAATAGAAACTGATGGGCAAAACTGCTTTGATAGATCTGAGAATCAGTAAGGACTTCCCTGACTCTCGTACCTAGCTAAAACAGAAATCGGTTCATCATTTGGGATCTTTATATGAAAGTTACGGTGGTTTTCTTAGACATGATCTCTGCAGTGCGAATCTGCGACTAGGTAAGAGATAAATCGCGCTTCGGGTTCTACAGTGAACCGATCGAGTTCAATTTTGGTAAGGATATTCACAACCCTTACACCTAAGTCTCTGTGAAATATCTTGCCTTTTAATATTGTGGTTTGGGAGATATGGTTGTTTTACCAGGACTGTGCTTCGCAGCTCGCACCTGAAACCAGTCTAACAAGTTGTGTGTTTTGGTTGGGCAAACGAGGTCCGTTTGACCCAAAAAATTTCAGGGATGTTCAGGACTTATATATCTAGCTCTCGGTTGAAGGAGAACCGTTTTGAGCGTCAGTTGCATTGGAAAATGTGTTGTTAACTCTAGACAGCGAATCTGTCCAAAAAGAAAATATGTTGTTCTTCTTCTTCAAGTGGCAAAGGTGAGGACCGGTCGTGAATTCTCTCTATTCTTCATTCGTGTCGTGTCGTGACGAGTAGTCACTTGTTAAACTGTGCATCCTACGTGAAGTTATAAGTCTACGCGTAGTTGTTTGACGTTTGATAATATTATGTAAATATATAAATATATCAGTAGATATGGTTTGTGGTTTTGGTGATGTTTGTAAACACTTAGACGTGTAGGTGGTTAAACGGAATACGGTTGAATGATGATATGAATAATGCGTGTGTTAAAGATATTGTCTGGGGATATTATATGTGTGGGCATAGGCCAAGGGAAAAAGGGTTTGTTAGGCGTTTAAGCCGCGATAAGGGGTCTAGGGAAAAGGCGGGTGCCTTCTCGGATGACCCAATGATGTTTGATGGACCAGGGAGGCATATGGCTGACCATGGATCCAGGATGAGTGACACACTGTGGTTCCCAGTGCGGCTGGTGGCGGGTGTTGCTAAGGGTGTCATACCATGGTTCCCAGTGCGGCTGGTGGCGAGTGTTGGCACATACGTCTAGGGGTCATTATATGTCTTTGAGTTATCTTCGGACATGCTGTGCTGGATGGTTTAGCTTGTGATTTGCGTTTGTCGTGATGTGTTTGAATTGTGGAAGAGTTTGTGGGTCTCTAGGACCTACACTCACTGAGTAATCCCATTTATTCAACCCTCTTTTTTTTTCAGGTGAGTTAGAGGAAGTGTGGGAGTAGACGTTCCGGTGTGGTGCAGGGGCTTTGGGAGTTTATTTATTCTTTCGTTTTTATATTTATTTATTTATTATTTTCGCTTCGTAATTGTTTTATTATTTTAAGTTAAAACGTTTACTTTTGAGTTTTGGTTTAAGTCGTTGTTTTCAGTTCGGTTTTATATGTAAGATGTTTGGATTCGATCCTTGAGAATAAGGTTGCATTGGACTTTAATGTATTTTTTGTGTGATAAGTCAATGCAATGACAATGCCGTCTCGGTTAAGTAAGAGTGGGTTGTCTCAATAATGAAACCGATTCGTTGTAGCTATCCAATGGAACCGGTCGTCAGTTTCTGATTCTTTTTAGTTTTTCGAACCTCTTTAAGGGTTTTACATTCTACAATCTACACACTTCACCACTCTTCAGCTCATTTGTTACTTGTTAGAGTTTAGAGATCGAGAAGGCCAAATAAATCAGGCGTAACAAATGTTGGCTAGAGTTTGGAGATCTGAAATTTCTTCTGCTGCTGCTGGATATATATTGATCAGTACGAGACTGATTCATCTTCGAGTCGCACATAGAGAGAAGGAACTCTTGGAAGAGAAGAGAGTTTGAAGATGAGAAATGCTTTTCATTATATCAATAGCTTAGATGATTTAATTGAGTTGTTCGATGACATGATTCGATCTCAGAGAGTGAAAATGGTAGTTGTTAAATGATATTTGATGGTAGATTGAACAAGAGCTTTTTAGATTTGCTGTTTTTAGTGTTTGCTTCTTCTATGGTATGTCCTACTCACTTCTGCCTTGATCTTTAATAGTACAATTCATATATGATAGGTTTAGGTATCCAAAATATATGTAGCGCGCTTACCTCTATTCTATATCTTAAAAAAAACAANAAAAAAAAATCATTTCTTAAAAGAAGCATAAGTAATTAAATTGTAGCTATTAAAAGGCATAAAAAACAAGAATTGTTTTTTTTTTCTTTTAAGATCAAACTTGTTTTAATTTCTTATAATAAAATATTGTTATAACCTAAAAAAGGGCATTGCATAGTATGGTTTCTAACATGGTAGTTGATAAATGATAAATGATAAATGGATCAGCTGAACTTATCAAGGAAGATGCATCCACCGTGAAAATGGTAGTTGATAAATGATATTTGATGGTAGATTGAACAAGAACTTTTTAGATTTGCTGTTTTTAGTGTTTGCTTCTTCTATGGTATGTCCTACTCACTTCTGCCTTGATCTTTAAGAGTACAATTCATATATGATAGGTTTAGGTATCCAAAATATATGTAGCGCGCTTACCTCTATTCTATATCTTAAAAAAAACAAAATAAAAAAAATTATTTCTTAAAAGAAGCATAAGTAATTAAATTGTAGCTATTAAAAGGCATAAAAAAACAAGAATTGTTTTTTTTTCTTTTAAGATCAAACTTGTTTTAATTTCTTATAATAAAAAATTGTTATAACCTAAAAAAGTGCATTGCATAGCATGGTTTCTAACATGGTCCGCATATACATTCATAATGAATACATTTTGGAGATTTGCAAGATTCGAAACAACTGTTGAAGCACTCTTCGTCGTTAAAGCAACTTCCAAAATATTGATATTGCTGCTTCCATGTCCGTGGACATGATGCTCCAACACACTCCACATCTCGTGGATGTTTCATCACTTCCCTTGCATTTGATATCCACACACCTATTTACATATATATATATACATTCAATCATATACTCAATTCAAATTTCAAAGTAAGTATGTGTGCGATAGAGAGAGAGAGAGAGAGAGAGAGAGAGAGAGAGANGAGAGAGAGAGAGAGAGAGAGAGAGAGAGAGAGAGAGAGAGAGAGTAACATGAGAGAAGGAGTGAGACGAGAAGAATCATCAATGTTGCCTTTGATGCTGCCATGTATTTTTAAGTTTTAAAATCGATCTATGATTGTGTTTTGAGATTCTCATATGATCTTAGTGTCTATTTATATTGACTTATATATGAGCTGTAAAATGTCTATTTATATTGACTTATATATGAGCTGTGAAAAATAATATATCGTATCCCTTAATTAAGTAATTGATAGAGTAATAATAGAAATAAATGGAAAATAAATGGAATAATATTTTTTAAAGTAATTTAGAAGAATAAAATGCAGAGAAAAAAATAGAATAATTGGTTAGGGATGAATGGTAGCCAGCACATTAATTGTTTGATTTAGAAGAAAAAAAAAAAAAATCATCAACTATATATCGTGATTTATATTGTGTTATATATGAGCCGTAAAAAATGGTATGTAATCTGATAAGATTTTGGTTCCAGTCACTAATAGAGCAATAATAGAAGTAAAAGGAAAATAAATGGAATAATACTTTTTAAAGTAATTTAGAAGAATAAAATGCAGAAAATTTTTTGAATAAATGGTTAGGAATGAATGGTAGCCAGCACATTTTTAAAATGGTTAGGAATGAATGGTAGCCAGCATCCACATTGGTGAGACACCCTTAAAAAAATATTATTATTTTTTTGTTTTTTAAATTAAATAATTGAATAAAAAAAAAATTGGACCTATCATAATATTACACTTCAACATGGGCGTCTCAATTTTTTGTTTTTGAGTGTCTCTCTCTTTCTTCTTTTTGTCTCCCTCTCTCTTATTTTTTTTTTTCTTTTTTTTATTTAATGGAGGGTGTCTCAATGAAACACATCCATTGTGGATGCTCTTAATTGTTTGATCCAGAAACAAAATAAAAAAAGCATCAACTATGTATCACACTAATTTCAGTATTAAAAACAATTTGTAACTGAAAATCATTTATGTCAAAAAAAATAAACTGAAAATCATAAAAAAAAAATACAACTTCAATATCAAATTTCAATTAAAGACTTATTATTGATTTTAAATTTGAATTTTTGTTTCATATATAAATATATCTTTAGAAAATAGTTAGTTATCAATATTATTTTAAAATATAATTATAATATTTATTTAAAATTGAGTATTTTGTTTTTAACATCATTCTATTTGTGGAAGCCCACTCGGTCCAATAGTTGACCAATGGTTCTCTAATATTTGAGAAATCTCATAATTTTTAGTAGACAATATTTTAGACCACAAATATAGTTCTATTCAACTTATTTTGAGAGTTATCTACCAAATATCTATAATATTATTTAAGAATATATTTTTGAAAATGAACTTTGTTTTGTAAGTTATTACATATTATGTCATTGCAAATAAGAAAATATAATTAAAATAGAAAATGATATAATTTTATTTTAAAAGTATTGATGAGAATATGGAAAGTATTTATTTATCATTAAAGATGGTATTTACTATTTAATTTCTTAATTATTTTTAATATTATATATATTAAATAATAATCAATATATATATATATATTCAAAGAAAAAAACTATTCGAAATCTTGCTATATTTTTCACTATAATTTATTATATTTTATTTGAATATATATCAAAATAAAAATTGAAAAATATTTTACTAATTTTATAAAAAGTTAGACACAAAAAATTGATTTTTTTAAGAGTTTGTGAACTAACCACAAAACTAGAGTCATTAAACAGTGCATATTAGAGTTATATTTTCAAGATTATAGGTTTTGTGGGTTAGTCCGAATAATATTTTAGTACACTGCAAAACGGGTTAAATAGACAAATTAATCCGTTTGACAATTTTATCTATAATCATGATTCATGAGTTAGACATAATATAAAATTCAAATAAAAGCAATTTAAAAAAAATCAAAACAATTTCTTTAAAAACAAATTACTTGCGCTAATTAGCGCGGCTTAAGTCCTAGTATAATTTAATATATAAGATTTCATTTAATTTTAATCTACTACCCAATCTACCCAAGAGGGAGCTATGCGCTCCTTACTGGATACCCATCGGTCTTATGCTAAGTTTAAAGCTTGTTTTGAGTTTCCGTTTCACTAGATCAAGATGCATCACATAAACAAGTGGTTGTAGCTCTATTTGCATTTGTTGAAAGAGTGAATGATTTTCACTAGTTGCTCTTTTGGTTGTTGATGGTATTTATGTAGTAATGGTTGTATAGTGTTTGACTTTAATTTGACCTAAAACCAAGGGTTCGATTTGTTGTAACACAATCGTATATCTAGATGGTGTCTTCCCGAGGCTCGTCGAGAGGGAAACACGTCTCATCACCGCCGATGTTCCACAAAAAAATAGCGTAACGGCGTAGAAAGATTTGGTCGGATCGGCATCGACTGCATCCAAGAAAATCTCCTCAGCCGCCAAAAAATTGTCACGTGCATGCTCTCCCATAAGAACGCCGTATACTTTCTCAACGCCTCCGCGTCTTTCGGTTCCAGTCCTACCGCTCTCTTGAAGTACTCTTCCGCTCTGTTACACAAAATGTAATATGGAATCACGTGTTAAAAAGATGAGATGAATAAAAGCCAAACGATTCGTATGATGATGTGAATTGCGTATTGGTAATAGAACGTGATAGAATTGTCTAGCCAATATTAGTCATATTAACATAAAAAGATGGGTTAGAAAATCTAACGAACCACCATAATATATATTACGTAATATGATGGCTTAGAGACCCTAGATCAATAAAATGATAACAATCTATAAGAATACGCCAACTCTAGAAAATAGAAATGTACATTTAGTTACAAAAATATCGCCATAAGACTTAAATAGTTAAATGGCAAATAAATGAAGTAGGACCAAAACATGCCGAAGCTGCGTTACTATTGTAGTATTTTGCAAACCAATATAACAAATGTATTGAACTAGGATTTAATCCACGCTAATTATAGCGCGAAATAATTTTTTAAAATATATTGTTTTAAAATTTAAGAAAATTATTTTTATCTGAATTTTATAAATGGCTAGCGAATGTTTATAGATAAAGTTATCAATTTGTAATAATTTGTCTATTTAACATGTTTTGCATTGAACTAAAATATTATTCGGGTTAATCCGCAAAAACTTATAATCTTGGAAACATAAAGTTGACTCTGGTTTTTATGGTTAGTCTACGAACTCTTAAAAAAATAGTTTTCTTGTGACTAACTTTTTATAAAATTAATACAATATTTTTCAACTTTTGTTTTGATATATTCAAATCAAATATAATAAATTATAGTAAAAAATATAACAATATTTTGAATATATATTTTCTGAATATATATGGATTAATTATTATTTTAAAATATATAGTATTAAAAATAATTAAAAAATTAAATCATAAATAACTTTTTAATGCAAAATATATATTTTCCATATTCTAATCAATAATTTTAAAATATTATTATATCATTTTCTATTTTAATTATTCTTTATTATTTGTAATGACATTTAATATAATAACTTACAAAACAAAGTTCATTTTTAAAAATACTAGGGTGTGATCCGCGCTACGCGCGGACGTTGTAAATAATTTTTCTAAACAATTTTTATTGTCTATTATTTTATTTTTTGAATCTGATTGTTAATTGAATTGTCTCTATCAGCTTAAAATATGTGTATTTTTATTTTTTGGTTTATTTTTTTAATTTCTTAAATTTATGATTTTATATGTATTTGTTTAGTGGATATTACACATTTTCACTTATTTTTTCTTCCTTTATTAGTCAATTTCATGCAATTAGTTGAGTTTTTTAAAGGGAAGATCTTCACAATTTAAAGTTTTCTTTGCATAATTTTTGTTTTTTCTTTTGTTTCATCTAAAACATATTTGTTGAAGTCCTTGTAGAATATGTTTCCCTAAGGATTAAGGAATTTGGGCTATTTTAAAAATTTTAGTTTTAAGATGATTTTCTGTTTTTTTTTAAATATGTTGGATGTATAGATAGTATGCGCGGACGTGGTCCATATTTTTTAAAATTTTGTTTTGATTGTGTAATAGTATTTTACTTTCTTGATTTTGGAGTTAATGGAACTGTTTCTAACAGTTTAATATTTGGTGGTTCCTTATTTTATTTTATTTCTATTTTTATATTGTTTTTAATCGTGTTTTTTTAACATCATTCTTTTTAATAATGTTTCATGTTAGATTCTAATTAGGCATGTCAAGCGGATCAAACTTTACCCGCTAGATCCGCCCCGCGCGGGTTAAATTTTTTGTTCGACCCTCCCCGCTAAACTCATTAACACAAATTTCTCGACTTGCACCTGCCCTGCTTGAATTCGCGGATACCCGCGGGTAACCCGCAAATATATAGATAATAATAAAAAAAACTTAAAAATTCTCTACCCGCACCCGATCGGTGGCGGGTTAAACGGGGTGGGACCCGCGGATAATGACTCAAATTGACAGCACCGATTTATGTATATTTTGGAATTTTTGTTTTATGTTTGAGATTTTTTGTTTTATGTGTGTGTTTTTGGATCCGCGGATAATGACTCAAATTGACAGCACCGATTTATGTATATTTTGGAATTTTTATTTTATGTTTGAAATTTTTTTGAGATCTTTTGTTTTATGTGTGTGTGTTTTTTTTTTGTTTTAATGTTTATTACTTAGGTGGAGAGTAAGTGGCATTATAAGAAAAGATCAAAGTTAAATTTATATATATAGATTTTCTTAAATAATATTATAGATATACCAAACAAAACAAAAACAGAGGACGCTTGGTTCCACCACACATAGGCCCAACTAAAGACCCATAACTCAAGGCGGTGGGATCTGCTCCAATCTCACGTGCTCTATCTAACTCAGTCACGTGCTCAACTACTACCATAAGGTCCATACCAAACCAGACACCGAAGATACTCTCTTCCTTTTCACTAGACTGATCGTAACCATAAGGACTAACACGTTTTTTTACCCACAGTTCTTTTGTGACATAGCCCACGACAAAAACGCATATACATTTATACATACAACTTTGTATGTACATACTTATTCATTAGTTGTATGGAATGTTTATTCAGAGAGACTTGACGTTGGACAGTCTTATCTAGATTGTGGTGTCTTCCTGAGGCTCGTCGAGAGGGAAACACGTCTCATCACCGCCGGTGTTCCACAAGAAATTAGCGTAATTAGCGGCGTAGAAAGAGTTGGTCGGATCGGCATCGATTGCTTCCAAGAAAGTCTCCTCAGCCGCCCAAAGATCGTCCCGTGCTCTCCATAAGAACGTCGCGTACTTGCTCAGCGCCTCCGCGTCTTTCGGTTCCAGCCCTACCGCTCTCTTGAAGTACACTTCCGCTCTGTCACACAAAATGTCATATGGAATCACGTGAGACACCGATGCAGTCTTGCCTCTTTACAAAATGTTACAATACTAATTTAGCTAAAATTAGAGCCAATGACAAAACACATGGGTTAATTCCATTGGGTGGGGAATAAATCTAGACGACAAATAGTGAGGCAGCCACCTTTTAACTTGTTTGGATTTTGGTGGGGAGTCTTCAAAACTCCACCGTAAACTCAACTTTCATCAAAACACCAAAGACTCAAAGCTCATTGGTTAGAACAAATCCTATTTCTTAATTTTATTCCCTGTTAGATATTTTTATGTACCGACTTTTTACACGAAGAGGAAAAGATTGGTTCAACTCTATTGGTCGGTTATATTCTGCGGATGCAATTATTACGACAATTTAAGCTTTGAAAAATAATTATTGAATTTCCACAAATATGCACCACTCGTGAATAGAAAAATCATCGACTACTGCGCCTACTTTTGACTGTTAGCATCAACTTGCAGCCTCACAATTCACAAGGAAGATTGGACCCTAACTCCAAGTTTACTTAAGCTCAAAAAATCTAAGATTAAAATGTTTAGTTACCTGTCATAGTCATTGGAGACGAGGTAGAGGTACTGAGCATAGTTAGCCAGAAGGAGAGGATCATTAGGCTCCTGAGCTAGTCCTGTTTGGTACAAAAGCTCTGTTTTGAAGTAATCCATGTGCTCATCTGCTTCTACTCGAGCATCCAAAGGAGACACGAACCGCTTCCTCGTCTCGTGATCCAACGCATTGTCTATCTTTGAATACTGCATTTGTTCTGCTTCCTCCACTATCGAATTCCATAGCCTAAGCTCATCTTGTCCCGACACTGATGTCTCTGACTCTGTATTAGTCGTTGACCCGAATGTTGTTGATGATGACAATTGTGAAACTCCTTCGGGTATGATTGTTCTGAACTGTTCTGATCCATCGAATCCATCACCATCTGTTCCGCTTTGCACCGGCCGGATGTTTCCTCCGCCACCATTGTTGTTACCGCCCACGGATGTTGTATTCCCGTTTGGAGACGACACAAAGAACGTTTTAACAATCGACGAATCCAACTTCTCATTCGTGTCATGGATTTCACTGGCGGTGCTTAGCTCTGTTACGGTGGCCGTCGGAGACTGAGAAGCGGCAGCTAAGGCGGAGTTGTTACCGATTGAATAAACCGTGAAATTGGCGAGGAGTATCATGACGTAAACCATCAAAGTAGGCGTCGCAGAGAAAACTTGTTGGAACAACCAAACGAACGATGCGTCCATCTCTTCTCTCACCCGTTGCAGGATCCCTTGCAAGTCTTCGTAGAACAGGATCTCTCTCATATGCAGAGTGAAGCTTTGGAGTTCCCGAATCATGAACACCATTGACGAAAAGGCTTTGTTCATCGAGCCGCACGCGGATTCGCCGGTTTGTTTGACTCCTTCCTCCCACTGTCGCTTCTTCTTTATGATCCGAAGCGAGAGAGGAAGATCGACGCTGTTTGCTTTCATTTCAATACTCGACAAGTGCACCATCTCGTGCCATGGCGGCTCGATTGAATCTCGCATTAGTAAATTAGGTTTCTCCATTGCGCTGTAACTACGATCGTGAATTATCATCGGCTCTGAATCGCTGTTCGTATCTCTCTCGTCGTCGTCCTCTTGCCTCGAGACATTGAATCTGAGAGTTAGCTCCTGGATCTTTTTCGAAAACTCCTCCTCGGAGAAGGGACCTAAGCTTGCGCTACAAACTCTTCGAATCGAGTGAGTTTTGGTCGGTCTAGATGGTTCCCATAGCTCGCAGGACTTGGAGCGATGGAGCTTCGTCGACGGAGCTCCGAAGAGAGCCGAACGGTTCACGAAACGACATGATAGAAACCGACCGTCGTGTACGGTGGTGCTCCGTCGTTTTGAAGGGGATGATATGGCTCCGGAAGCTAGGGTTTGAGAAGGGGAAGAAGAAGGATGAGCCGCCCATTGAAGGAAGGGAGAAGTGGAAGCTACTTTCACACTCATTGGAAAATTGAAAATCGCTCGAATAATGGGAAGAACAAATTCTGTTTGAAGTCAACAGAGGAAAGTTTTCAAACACACACAGGCTATTTCCTTCAACAATGGTGAATCCTTCTTGATTCGCGCTTTCCTGTAAATCAAAAGAGAAATGAAATGAGTCAAAAGGAATCAAAATTATTCCAAAAATAAACTGGGGGAAAAGTTCATAAATCCACTCATCGTCACGCGAATGAATCAATAGAGATGCAAATCGGATCGCAGAAAGCTAAACATCGCGAGATTCGATGAAAATTTCGAGATGAATTATTCGATTCAACGAATTAGAGAGCCGAACGAGAGGGAGATGAAGAAATACTCACCCTCAAAGAGCGCAAGTTACGACCGAGAAAATTTCTAGAAATTTCTCGCAGGCAGAAACTTTCTCGGGAAAATACTGAAAGTGGAGCACGAGGGAGACGCAGACGCGGATAGATAGAGTGAGACGATGACCTTTATATAACGCGATTTGTGCACGAGTTTATCGGAAAAAAATCAAAATCAAAATATCACCGGTGAATCAACGAAGCTCAGAACCTGACAAACAAGTAGCCGGTCCCAATAACCGACTCATATGATAAACCGGGAGAGTCATTAGGATTTTTTTTTACATCTGACGGTTTAGGACAAGCCACGTGTCGAAACTGATTTTATTCTCCCAGCCTATTGGGTTTTTTTGTTGTACGTCACTTTCTGACACTAGTGTATTGCAAATTTTGCAATATTGAAATAAAAACTGATCAACGGTCTAGGAAAAGCCACGTAGGTAAAATTCAATTAGGAGCGTGTGAAACTATTGCGATTTACGTCTATGTTCATTCTTTGTTTGTTTGTTTTTTTGGCTCTCTCTGTTTGGTATTTTGATTTTCCCTCCTTTTTCTCATTCTCCTTTTCCTTTTCCTAATTAGTATACATGAAATCTGGGTTCTATACATTCTAATGTTACCACAATACATGAAATGTGGAATCAATCAATTTTTTTTTTTTTTGAGAAAGGATCATTTTCTAATGTTGCAAGGGACGACATAACCGTATATAGAAAATTATGTTACCAAGGTAAATTGGGAAATTATAAAAATTGGGAAACACAGAATATGTTACCAAAAGTAGCGACAAAAATAAGTTACCACAATACTCGTACAATAATATCTCCAAGATTATGATTACACTGTTGCATATATGCAGTTCAATTTATTTTTTTCTGAACAATAAGTTTTAGATCTGCAATCCATAAATTTGCTGGAGAACTGCTGCATATTGTTTTTAGCCATCTTCCAATCTTGAAACACATTTTGTAAAATGTCTCATACTACAACTTGTAGAACTAAAAACACCGGATCGATGATTATATATATATATATGATATATGCAAGTCTTTTCTTGATTTTACGAGCTACTATTCCCGTTCATGTGCAATAATGATTGTAACAAATAACTAAACAAGTGATGTATGAAATGTACGTATTGCTCGTTTTGGGTATGCATGCATGTATCGTTTGAGTTTTCTTTCGAGACTTTGAGTATTGTTAGATACGGCACTAACTATTTACGAAAAACCCCGAATTAAGTACAACCGAATCGAAATCAAAACTTTATTAAAAACTAATATGTTTAAAAATATACCAAAATATAGTTAGCAACTACATATCAAACATAATTTAAAAACATCAAAAACCGAAAATAAACTGAAATGAATCAAAATCAACTGAATTTATAAAAGGTTCTGTGTCGGACTCCGGACATAAATTACAAAACCAACAAAATCTGAACCAAACCTAACCAAAAACCCGAATGTCAAGAAAGAAAAAACACAAGTGGTGACAAAATGAGAGGGGTGAAAAATAGACGGTGGAGAAGGAGAGAAAGATCGGCACCAACTTGCCGTAAGTTGACGTCGTTGAGACAGCGACTATAGAAGAAGATGAAGAATTGACGGCTCTCGTTTGGTATTTGCTCACATCTTCTTAACGGTTGATATTTATTGTTCTTTCATTAATTGAATTCTTCTCACACCTCATTGATATATATTTATTCATTCCCTAACACTACCAAAAAACATCAAAAATTCCGACAAATATTTTTGACAATGATATTCGTTGGAAATTTCCAACAAAGATCTCACAAACTTCCAACGAAATTTACGTTCGTTGAAAACTTGTCACAACTTTTCGACAAATATAGGTTATCGGAATTTCGTTGCATAGTTTGTAGATAAATTGTCGGAAGTTTCCCACAACATTAGATCCGTCAGAAATTACCGACAATTGCCGACAATATGTAAGTTATAGGAAACTACTGACGAAATCTTCGTCGGAACTTTGTCGGTGGACTTGGTTCCAACAAATTACTTACGAAATTTTTGTGGGAACTTTTCTGTATCTTTTTATGTTCTTTTCCGATCTAAGAGAAACCGAGAAAACAGAGTTCAAACCATCAAGTGCTGAGAATCAGTTTGTCAACTCGATCTTATATCTCTTTGCTCCGTACTGGTCTTCGACGTCAGACCGTCATTGTGACTTGATGATACTCTGCTTTTGTCGCAGAGAGTTGTTGATGAAGATGCTTGAGTACTCATAATGTGTTGGTTCGATTTCTGATTTGATTTGTTTTGGGCTTCTCAATATTGGCCCAAAATCGTTTTCTCTTTAAAGAAACCGATTTGTTTTGTTCCTGAGACTTTTCCTTTGTTTGCAATACAATTTCGTACCTATAATTTTTTTAGTTCAATTTGCAAAAAAATATCAGAAGTTCACAAAGGAAAAAGAAAAACGCTTCATCTTCTTTTTTCTCTCTTAATATTCAATAGGTAATATATAGGTTTATGATATTCTGTTACAAAACAATTAGATAATTTTTAAATAAAAAAACCAACTAAGTCGTCTAATATAATTGGGCCTGAAAAACCAAAAGCCCATACTAATTGCCGCTTGTTACCCGGATCCGACGAATAAACTCAAACTGTTTTACCCTAATTTCATTCCTATTTAGCCGATCACCACTTCGATCTAACCTTTCCTCTTCTCCTCTCAACTCTTTCACTGTGCAAGTAATTTTAGTCCCTTTTCTTCTGCAATTCAGTATATTAATCTGTATATATATATTATTTATATGCCTACGAATTGTTGACTTAAAACTTATGTCGGTCTTTTGTGTTTTCAATAGCTGGATTTATGGGTTTACAAAATTTTCGATTAAAAAATTGGGTGTAAGGTATATTGTGTTGTACGATATATGGATTAAAAAACTGGGTTAAGCACACATGTTTATCTAATTTCTTTCAAGTTAGATTCCATTTTTCAAAATGTGTTTACTTTTTGTAAATGGTTAGCGTGACGATGTGACGGGAGAACTCTCAGATATAGTGATCTTTATGGAAGAAACCCATAAAAGAAAGTCGGATGGGGTGTTTGTGTGCAAAAAAGCCGAGCGCATCGCTAAGAAGTGTCGAGCTATGGAGCAGCAAATTCCCACTCAAAAGACTCAAGACGATGATGATGCACTCGAGTCTAACCATCTTACACAGGCTGAAATTGATGTCATATATCGAGAGGTAAAATGTTAAGTATTATATAATGTTCTTCTTTTAACATGAGCGGCATGTAAGTACAAATCCATAAATGATTATCCTAAACTAATTAATTAAAATGTTGTAGTTTAGACTCTGTTGTCAAATGTAAGGTAGTGATACGTTGTGTAGTCGGTTTGCTAATTAAATATTTATCTTCTAATTTAATGTGAGTTTTCTGGATTTTGCTTAATGTTAGTTTGGTGTAGTGTGATATATAGTCATCTCACCTCTGTATACAATATATAGAAAATATTGGATTGTACTTGCATATGATATAGATTTAATTTCATCTTACAGGAAGTACAAGTTCAGAAAGGTAAGAAGTTTGGTTACGGCTCAATTCATGTAGATGTTGATGTTAATACTGTTGAGACTTCTACATTTTATGAAGAAATGTATATGGTGACACAAGAGAAGCTCAACAAAGCGGAAAAAAGGATTGAGGAGATGGATTTGAAATTCGAGGATGTTAACTTTTGGACTACAATGATGCAGAACATGTTTCCAGATCAAGTTTCGCCTTCGAGGAGAGCAACAAAAACCATGAATCATGATAACATCGTCAGCCCAGACCAAAACCTCTGAACTTTGATAAATCTTTTACTCTGCTTTCAAGAAAACATTTGTTTAATTAAGTATTTTGTATTTTTGTCGTCTTCGATGCTAAAAACATCTTTTGGTTTAGGTATGTTTTGGTTTTTAAACATTTGACTATTTAGGTATGTTTTGGATATTTAAAATATGTTTAATTATTATAATTTCTATTTTTATTTATGTTTTTAAAAATTAATTTATAACTTGTCTGAAATTTATGGGTAATCTCTACAATTTACCAACAAATATCAAAACAGATTCCAACGTATTACGAAGACATTTTCTAACAAAATTCCAACAAGTAATTCATTGGAGAATTTTGTTAGAATTTTGTAAAACATAAGCGACGACGGTCCGACAAATATTTCATCGGAAATTTTTGTTACAACTTCGTTGGAAATACCAACTATATTCCGACATGTGTTTATCAGAAATTTTTGTCGGAAATTCGTTAGAACATACCAACAAAATTCCGATAAATAATACATCAGTAAGTTCTGGCGATTTTCCAATAAATAAAGTTTGTCGGAAACGTTTTCGACGATTTACAAACAAAGTCGCGATTCCAACGAGCAAATTCCGTCAAATTTTCCAATTGTGGAAAATTTGTAGGAATCAGTGATTTCCAACGAAATACCTACAAATATCTCTGTTGGAATCCACGTTTTTTCTTGTAGTGTAAGTTTATTCAATTTCATTTAAAACACGTACGGTGGAATCTAGCCCCGTCCTGATTTTATACCACTTTTCTTTATTTACTATGGTCTATATTTGGACCATTGAGGAAGATGTGAATTTCTGACCAAAATGTTTCCAATGACTTTCTGACAAAAAGATTTTGGTTCGATTATAAACTTCGGAAACCAAATTTGGTTAGAATTTTGTCGGAAAATATCCGAAAAATGAGTTTATCGGTAAATCGTTGGAAACGGTGGTCGAAAAATTCTCGAAACTTTTCCGATGAATTTAAAAAAAAAAACATATTTTAATAATATTTTCGAGCTAACGTTAGTTTGCCTCGTGACTGGTTTTAGGAATATCGGATGTGAAATGTGTTGTTGAAACATGAAGTTCGGAGGAACTTATACATTCATTTTAGAGAAGTAATTAAGCATAGTCGATATATATAGACAACTGAGTTTAATTTGTTTTTGTTACATGTAGTATGTTTTACCAACTTTACTTAATGTATGATTGGAATCGCCGGAAGAGGAATGGTAGATGTCAAATTAATAAGAACACATCAAAGAGCAGTTGTGTGTCAGTGTGTGTGTGTGTTTTTTTTTTTCCTTTTTCGAATAGACACAGAACAAATCATTTTTGCTTAAGGACACATAAGAAATCATACTCATCCTTATCTTATTAGTAAAAAGTTTACATATCTTATAGATCGCTGCTGGGATCCACTTATTTCTATTAAAATATTCTCGTCTTTTCAGCATGGCTCGTCAATTTAAGTAATATATGTTTTTTGATCTAGCTAGCTAGTGAGAGATGGTACGTATGAGGTTATTTGTTTTGTCTTTTGGGAAATATACAATTCAAAAAAGGTGAAAATAAGTTGGTTATGAATTATGTAAGTGATGAAAGTAATTAATTGCTAATGGGCAGCGACAAGAATGACCAGAGGTCCAGAGTATTAAGACAAATCGGAAAATCAAACACTAAATGTCCGAAAATGTATGGAGGGTAAATAGAAACAAACAAAAAATGGTAGAATACACCATGTGATATTAAGGGGTTTGGTTTATGAAGATTGATATAAAAGGAAGATACTATGGGCATTTTTATGCGTGTAAGTCTGCTGAGATCCATTGCATACTGGTCGTTTGGAAGATCACTCGATTTGCGATACATAGTATTATAATTTTGCAAGTATATAAGTGTCACTAGCTCACAAGCTCGAGATTTTCCTTTAAAATTTGGTACAATACTCAAATCTGAATTCCAACAAAGAGAAGAGATCATTTAGCAAAAAAAAAAAACAAAGAGAAGAGATCACTCACAATAGTGGCTCTTGATAAGATGCTATAGCCAATTTGAGAACCAATTAAGGAGAGATACATTACAAAGGCCACCACTCTTATCATCTCTTATCTTCTTTCTACCTAGTATTTATCAAAAACTTACTTCATTTTCCTTTCTTATATATCTATACATTGGTTGCTTTTTTGGCTACGTATCATATGATATATCACCAATTTTTACGTGGATATCCTTTTTTTTATTGGTGGATTACTATACTAACCTTTATATATGTTTATTATTAGTTTGACTTATTTTTATTTTTATTACTACAATAACCTAATTTTATTCGTATTACCAAAAATACTTTTATGGCATTTGTTTAGAAAAACGCAATTACAAAACTGTCATTACTATTCATTTGCCACATATGCAAAAATTGATTTAACAAGTCTACCGTTTGACTTGTTTGATGTTGATACGGTATACTTGTTTGATGTTGGTCAACTCAAATTTTGGTTCGTAGATTTGTTTGATGGATGGTAGATTTGTTTGAAAGATGGTAGATTTGTTAAATATTGGTAGACTTATTTTGGTAGACTCATTTTAACGACGTAGTAAATATATTTATTTTTGGTAGACTTATTTTTGGTATTTGCTCAGATAACATTCAGTTGGTAGATATATTTTCTTTGATGGTAGACTTATTTTTGGTATTTTACTTAGATAACCTTCAGTTGGTAGATATATTTTCTTTGATGGTAGACTTATTTTTGATATTTACTCAGATAACATTCAGTTTGACTTTTTTGGTAGACTTATTTCTTTTGGTGGTAGAGTTAATCAGTGTGAATTATTTTATCGTGACAGTAGATTTATTTATTTGACGGTAGATTTATATTGGCAACGGTTGATTTTTATTGGGTTGGTAGATTTGTAAAACCAAGAACACGTAGACACAAAAGAACGATTGAACAGATTCTGCAAATTCTCTATTTACTTTTATTAGAAATCACTTAAACAAACTTCTTACAATTTGTTTAATCAGAATTACACGACACCAACACACTGATTCGTCACTGACCAATTTCTAATCTACTTTCGAACCCTTGAACACTCTTGTTCACCCGTTCTAAATCTAACACAAGAACTCTCTATTCTCTCACCAAACCTCTTGAGCACGTAGTACAGTCACGTCTCTGTATTTTGATGGTCTAACCTAAGCGGCTCATTCGCTCTTTATATTCATGCACGATACGTTGAGAATATCTTCTTTCTCATATGTGGATATCTCCAAATCTTATATATTTGATATTAAGATTCTCTTGCTCATATATGACTTGTGTCTTCACCTCCAATGAGCTTCTGACACGTCATCATACTCCCATTACCAGAGCCGGCACTGAATTTTAGAATACCGCAAGCTAAAAAAAAATTTGGGCCGTTTTACTATATTAAGTTTAGAACTTATGACTTTCTAAAATTTTTTTTATAATTTTACCATTAAACTAAATAAATTTTTTGAAATTTAAGGGCTGATTTTTTTTTATAAAAACGAGGGCCGCAAGTCTATGCTTGATTTGCTTGGGCTCAGGGCTGGCCCTGCCCATTACTTTTCACACCTTTAAGTCCAACATCTTGTGTAAAACACAGACTCAACATGGGTATGTGCCCTTCCTCTGGTTTGAGTAGTGCACTTGGGAACCAATGCTCTGCTTCATAAATTGTGAGCGTGCACCAGTTCGTTGGACCTCTGAGAGATTAGTCAGGACCTAAAAAGTCTGTAAGTTTAAAACGTCTTGGAGGAGTTTGGTTTGCACGTAAATAGTATTTATCACTTTTCTCAATACTTTTTGTATGTAGTAAACTCGTAATAGATGATCGTTCAAAAGTTTATATATGGGCCGTTAAAGGGCTCAAATTAGACCTTAAATTGTTCCAAAACGAAAAATACAGCCAAATAAAATTTGCCGCGAAGCTGATTGTTCAAAACGGCAGCCGAATAAAAAGCGGGCGGCGAAAACTCTGTCTCTAACGTTTTCCCGCTACTTCCATTTTCCCTCTTTGTTTTTTCTTTTCTTTTTTCATTATTATTTTTCTCCCATTTCCTCTTTCGATATCTCTTAAAAACCAGTATCGACCATGAGATTGATTCTTCACTTCGACTCGATTGGATCTCGACGATCTCGATCTCCCGCCTTTTTCCCTCTCCTTTTGCTAACCTACGATGCCTACCATCGCTGGAACCGGTTCGTCCCCTCACAAGCGTATCGTGGCCGCCAGATCGGAGAACATTAGATCCGCCCAAGTCAACACTCCTCGGAAACGCAAGTTGAGATCGGACTCCGCCGCGGAGATTTCAGCGACGGCGGTCCTGACTGGGGATTCGTTCTCTACGCCGATGAAATGGAAATCTCCTCGCCGATGTGCTGTTTCAAGCCCCAGGACGCTTAAGGAGGTAACTGATGATGAGCTCCTTGTTCGTATTCTTGTTTGATTGTAAGAGGATCAATCCGATTGCTATTCTTATTGGATTTTTGGTATCTATCATCATCATCATCTCTTCAACTGTTGTATCGATTTTTGGAATTTGTAATGATTTATTACTGATTTATTCGATTGCAGGAGGCTAAGGAAGATTCTAATGGAAAATTGGAAAGTCCAGTGATATCAGCCGTGAAAAACCAATTTGATTGTTTAGATGTTAAATCAAAGTGGAATCCTAGAGGTATAAATGATCCTCCTGATTCTTCAGAATGCTCTTTATTAGTTGATGTACAATTGATAGATTTTAAATGCGCAGATGATGAGCAAATGAAAGCTGTGAAGGAGGCGTTGCACGTGTCTAAGGCGCCATCGACTGTTGTTTGCCGTGAGGATGAGCAAAGACGGGTTTTAGAGTTTGTAAAAGGTTGCATGGAACAGAAGAAGGCTGGGAGTTTGTACATATGTGGCTGCCCTGGAACGGGGAAGTCACTATCGATGGAGAAAGTAAGACAACAAGCTGAACACTGGGCAAAGCAGGTGATCAATCTTATGTCTATTTCAGAAAATTGTGATTAGTGTGACTCTATCAATAGAAAGACTGATTATTCCTTCATGAAATTCTTTCAGGAAGGCTTGCCTTGCCCTGAAACATTGTCTGTTAATTGCACGTCACTGACCAAAACAACAGACATTTTCTCCAAGGTAAGACCTTGTGCATAAGACCTTGTGCAATCTGAATACATCCAAGTTCTTGGTCTCATTTCAATACAGTTGTTTATTGTGTTATTTTGTTTTTAGATACTTGGTGAAAATGAGACCGGGAAGAAAGCTAATGGCTCCTCTTCACCTCTACAACAACTTCAGATTTTGTTTTCTCAAAAGCAACAATCATCCAGTTCAAAGATGATGTAGGTTCTTCTTTTTCTTTTTCTGTTTGCTGTGATTTGATGACCTTCTAAGATGTTCCTCATTCAATCTTTATTTGCAGGCTAATAATTGCAGATGAGATGGATTACTTGATCACAAGAGATCGAGGTGTCCTTCACGAGCTTTTTATGCTTACGACTTTGCCATTTTCAAGGTGTATACTTATAGGTACTGTCTTTTGCGTTCACAGTTATAGTTTAATGTTCATATATGTACACGTTTCCTCCAGTCATACAAAATTGTAAGTTTATTTGTCGTGTTTGTCCTCCAGGTGTAGCAAATGCAATAGACCTCGCAGATCGTTTCCTTCCAAAATTGAAGTCTCTTAATTGTAAGAATAACTCCATCATGGTGTACAGTTGGAACATTCTTCGCTGTTCACCATATTTCCCTTAGCTCTGATGAAGAACAAAAGTTGAGTTTACTCTAACTTAATTTGTCAAATAATGCAGGCAAACCTTTGGTTGTCACTTTCCGTGCCTATTCTATGGAGCAGATCTTTAGGATACTGCAGGAGAGGCTTTTGGTAAGCCTACCTCTAATTTGTGACATATGATAATTTTGTAGAGAGAGAAATGCCTGATGAAGTGATTAGTACATCTAGTGAAATGTGATGCAAGCATATTAGGATGAAAATAAGTACATCAGGATAATTTATCTGTAATCAAGGAACTATCAAGAAAAAAATGTATACCAGATTTAGAAACAAAATTTGACCTATTTGAGAACCTTGGAACTGTAGGGTTGATATCTGTAATCTCAACTCGAAGTATGTTCTATCTTGGTCGTATTTTCTTATTTTCAACATTCTGCTCCAACAGGCACTTCCATTTGTTGCATTTCAATCAAAAGCCTTGGAGCTTTGTGCCAGAGTAAGAATATATATATATGTTAATTTGTTCTCCCCCAGTCTAGTTAACCTTCTTTTTTTTGTTGACATTCTATATTGATGTCAATATTTTGGCGTTGTGCCAGAAAGTATCAGCTGCATCAGGAGACATGAGAAAGGCTCTATGTGTCTGCAGGTGAATTCTCTTGTGAAAGACTTGTCTCTGGAGTTTATTCTTGTATTGCATAAGATGAATTAGATAGTCCATTACTCTAAAGGTGACAACCCCAGTTTATTCACATATTATTTGATTTCCAGGAGCGCCCTAGAAAACTTAGAAACAGAAGTTAGAGGATCAACAGATGAAGAACCACAAATTCCAGTTCCAGGGGATCAAGTGGTTAGTATTTTTACTTGTTAGTTAACTCAGTTCACTTACTGACGATGCAAATATTAAGGAACCATAGAACCCGTGGTCTTATTCCGTAACTGTTCTCATCGATAACTCTACAGGTCAAAATGGAGCATATGGTAGCTGCATTGTCCAAGACGTTTAAATCTCCAGTAGTCGACACAATTCAGTCTCTTCCTCAACACCAGCAAGTAAGTTACATAAACATACAGACTTATGTAAATTACAAAGATATCTGGTGTTTATTTGATTCTAATGACTCATGTAGTGGACTGTAATCACATGCTTGTGTTGAAAAATTGCAGATCATAGTATGTTCTGCTGCAAAAGCCTTTAGAGGAAGCAAAAAGGACAGAAGCATTGCAGAGGTAAATCTTCATTGAATGAACAATACACAAACAAACAAACATAGGTTATAAGTAAAGACATTGTACATAATATTTTTCATACTTTGATGCAGTTAAATAAGTTATACCTGGAAATCTGTAAATCTTCGACGATAACTCCAGCTGGAATTACAGAGTTCACTAACATGTGTACAGTGCTAAACGACCAGGTACTATCTCCTATACAGAATGTTCATCTTCTTGGAGATTATGAATAACCCTCTCATGTTTTGTGTTGCTTTATATAATAAAAAGATTTAATAGAATCTTGAAATAGACATTTGATAATAATAAAAATGTCTCATTTTGGATTGGCACAGGGGATTTTAAAACTCAGTCATGCTCGGGACGATAAGCTAAAGAGAGTGAGCCTGAGAGTAGATGAAGCTGACATCACATTTGCTCTTAAGGTACTATATACACACACTCGTTGTTTACTCGCAAACTAATTACATAATTTTTTGTTCCCAATTTCTTTATTGTAACAACACCTTCCCTTTTATTATTGCACAAACAGGAGATTCGGTTCTTCCGCAACTGTCTTCTGTGATGAAGTTATTACAGCGGCGGTTTTCTTCATTCTTTTACAGAATTACAAAGAGTAAAAACATTGTTTTCTTCTGTAATTTATATATATGTATTCTTCGTTACATTTTACTAATAAGAGCATAAGTTAAAAATTCTTATTACTGTATTTCTACATGTGATACGTCATTTTGAAACAAAAAAATCCAGAATTTTTTTTTATTAATGGAAAATAATTAAAACAGAAGAAACAAAAAAAGAATATAAAGTATCTTAAATTGCGTCTGATTCGGAATCACCTTCAAGGCTTTGAATGTCTTTTTCTACAGTCAGTCCTCTTTAAACTGTTAGCGAAAGAGTTGAATCAACGTGATCACTGAGATGTCTTCCGTTTCAATCTCCTCCGTCAAATCTTATTTCTCCGCCGTTACGCACCATCGGCCGCCGCCATCACCGTTTCCTTCGCTCCGGTTTCCGTCGTCGATCGCTTCCCCGCCGGCTACTTCTCTTCACTTTGACGGCGGAGCATCTATCTCCCGATCAAATCTCCTCCCAGTCTCGCGTCTTCGTCCTATCAAATGCTCTTCTTCATCTTTAGGTACACTAAAACTCTTCCCCTCGTTAGCACAATTCCTTTCCCATCGACTTCGAAGTTAACTTCTCCGGGCAGATTTATCAGGGGACCAGCTGACAAAATTTAAGGAAGCAGCGGAGAAGGGAAACTTAGTTCCTCTATACCGATGCGTATTCTCGGATCATTTGACTCCGATACTTGCGTACCGATGTTTGGTGAAAGAAGACGATAGAGATGCTCCTAGCTTCTTGTTCGAGTCTGTGGAGCCTGGTCTGCAAGCTTCCAATATCGTAAGCCTCCATGTTTCCATTTCTGCTTCTTGTTTGAGTTTTTTTTTTTTTTTTTTTGTCCTGAACTCAGTCTTGGAGAACTATTTTAGGGGAGGTATAGTGTAGTTGGAGCTCAACCCACAATAGAGATCGTGGCGAAGGGAAATGTGGTCACTGTGATGGACCATGGAGCTGGTCGCAGGACAGAAGAGGAAGTGGAAGATCCGATGATGGTTCCTCAAAAAATCATGGAGGAATGGAAACCACAACGTATTGATGAATTGCCGGAAGCTTTTTGCGGTAAGAGACGAAAAGCTAATCTGATTCCTCCTGATGGTTGATTGATAATCTGATGAAGGTTTCTCCTTTTTTAATCAAGGTGGTTGGGTCGGATACTTTTCTTATGACACTGTGCGTTATGTCGAGAAGAAGAAGCTGCCCTTTTCAAATGCTCCAGAGGATGATAGGAGTCTTCCTGATGTACATTTGGGCCTTTATGATGATGTGATCGTGTTTGATCATGTGGACAAGGTATACTGTTGTTCCTAGTATATTGCATCTTTCTATGGATTATGGCTACAAGAGATTATCCTAGACACAGTTGGAAATAGTTTGTCTTGATTGTGATACCTGTTGAACACAGAAAGCATATGTGATCCATTGGGTGCGGATAGATAAAGATCGTTCGGTTGAGGATAATTTTACTGATGGAATGAATCGGTTGGAATCTCTAACCTCTAGAATTCAAGACCAAAAACCGTGAGTAGATCGTTCTACCAGTCTTTGGATTATAATTTTTGTCTTTTATTTATAAATTATGTTTGAGCATACATGTGTTTCTTTTGATTGCAGCCCTAAGATGCCTACTGGTTTCATAAAACTACGCACTGAGCTATTCGGTCCTAAATTGGAGAAATCAACTATGACGAGTGAGGCATACAAGGAGGCAGTGTTGGAAGCCAAAGAACATATCTTGGCTGGGGACATCTTTCAGATAGTTCTTAGTCAGAGATTTGAAAGGCGGACATTTGCGGATCCATTTGAGATATATAGAGCTCTTAGGATTGTAAATCCAAGTCCGTACATGGCCTATTTACAGGCTAGAGGATGCATATTAGCTGCTTCAAGTCCAGAAATATTGTTACGTTCGAAAAAGGTAAGTGTTACCTACCTCTAATCTTTGGTCCCTTAACCCTTAGACCTCATCTTCTTCGTTTACAAGTAAATGAATGGCTCGATGTGTGTTTTACTTCCGCTACAGAGGAAAATTACCAATCGCCCCCTTGCTGGAACTGTCAGACGAGGAAAGACACCAAAAGAAGATCTAATACTGGAAAAAGAGCTCTTAAGCGATGAGAAACAATGCGCAGAGCATATTATGCTTGTTGATTTGGGAAGGAACGATGTTGGCAAGGTTCATCACATTACCACTGCTCAACTCTTATTTCATTTTCAGTTTCTTACCCTCTTCTTTGGAAGCTAAGATGCAGTTTTTAAGCCGTAATCTAACTTGTTTGATTTTTCATGTGAACTCAGGTTTCAAAGCCCGGTTCTGTGGAGGTTGAGAAGCTCATGAATATAGAACGGTATTCACATGTCATGCACATAAGCTCCACGGTATGCTACTGTTGCAAAGCAATCAAACGTTTTAGATTCTGAAATCCTTTGATATCAATGGATTTCTCAATAGCTTTTTTCCGCTCTAATTAGTTTATTAGCTCACAATTGAATCATGAAAATTTCGAATATACGTGGTGGTGAAGTCTGATTCTGTCTAGACTAGAGAAAGCACGAATATGTAACTTCTCATGATGTTATGCTCATAAGCTCCGCAATACGCTGTCCGTTTCATTTACAAATGAATCGAAAATGTAAAAGTCTGCTTGGCTCAACAACACATCTCCTTCTTCACAGGTAAAAGGCGAATTACTCGATCATCTAACAAGCTGGGACGCTCTTAGAGCTGCACTTCCCGTTGGAACCGTGAGCGGAGCCCCAAAGGTTCTCTCTCACAAAATTACAAACTCATACACATTCACCATACTGAAAAAAAAAATCATTTTGATACAGGTAAAAGCCATGGAGCTGATAGATGAGCTGGAAGTAACGAGACGTGGTCCTTACAGTGGTGGCTTTGGAGGCATCTCGTTTAACGGAGACATGGACATCGCCTTGGCTCTCAGAACAATGGTCTTTCCAACAAATTCCCGTTATGACACATTGTACTCTTACAAGCATCCTCAGAGACGTCGGGAGTGGATTGCTCATATTCAGGCTGGAGCTGGAGTTGTTGCAGACAGTAACCCTGACGATGAACAGAGGGAGTGTGAGAACAAAGCAGCGGCTTTAGCCCGAGCCATTGATCTTGCTGAGTCTTCTTTTCTTGAGACACCTGAGGTCACTACTATCACACCTCGCATCAACAATGTCTGAGCATAAGCATTCTTGGTTTTTCACTTTTGATTTCAGTATTACTCACTCAGATAGTTGTTTCATTTGTGAGATTTTTTTTTTTTTTTTTTTTTTTGTGTGAGAAGTTTTTTTTTTTAACATTGAACAAGTTATGAGAACTACTACAAAAATAATTCTACAATGGATAAATCTACACGATGAACGGTTCCATTTACACTATGCACGATCACGATGAACAGTTTTACTTGCACTACGCTGCATAATTTACTTATAAGTTTGTCTCTATTAATCTGTATAAATTGCGTTCCTTGGAAATCGAATCCCAGACCTTCTGATGTAAAAACATTAATGAATATTTTGTTCAACCATTGAACTAGTGGTAGAAGTTGGGACTAGTTTCCGAAGTTTGAAGTCTATCGGACCAAAAATTGCTAAAGCCCCACAAACGCTAACCAAATTGTCTAAATTCAAAAAAGCGGTTGATTAAACCGTTATTTTTATTGTACGGTAAGTCTTTAACTATACAAAAAAAAAAAAAATTAACCGTCATGAGATCAAAGTAACAAAAAACTGAAAATTTCCAACACTTATTGGGGGGGCCCGATAATACGCAGAGAGCCAGCGTGAGCACGACCGACTTCGTTGAAATAGCGACCAAAACGTTGCGTTTTGATGGAAATTGGGTGGATACCGAATCAATTAGAGAGAGAGAGAGAGAGAGCGATAAGGCAGTTGAGAGTTGTTGAGCCGTGTGAGATTTTAGGAGAGACGGAGGATGGAGAATCTATGGCGAATCGCGACGGGTCAGGATCCGAACCGGGAGGATTACGAAGGGATCGAGTTCTGGTCCGACCCAGAGCGATCTGGGTGGCTCACGAAGCAAGGCGATTACATAAAGACCTGGCGCCGACGCTGGTTCGTGCTCAAGCGAGGGAAGCTCCTCTGGTTCAAGGATCAAGCCGCCGCCGGAACCCGTGGATCTACTCCGCGTGGTGTGATCACCGTCGGAGATTGTCTCACCGTCAAAGGAGCGGAGGACGTCGTCAACAAGCCCTTCGCGTTTGAGCTCTCGAGCGGTAACTACACCATGTTCTTCATCGCCGATAACGAGAAGGAGAAAGAAGAGTGGATCAACTCTATTGGACGGTCGATCGTGCAGCACTCCAGGTCTGTGACGGATTCTGAAGTCCTCGATTACGATCACAGGCGGTGATTTTGGCCTCAAATCTCTTATGTTTTTTTTTTCTTCTTCTTCTATGCAATGTTTGATTTTGTCTCACTCTCGCCTTTAGGGTTTGCCTGAAATGTAACACTCTTGTGTCCCTGCTTAATTATTGTACCTTGACGTGATGTATGTATGCCTCAAGTTCTAGATCGAATGTCTCTTTGTTATTGATCTTTTTATCTTATTCGATTCAGTGAGTTCCTCTTATCTCCCCTTCAGAACAATTTTGTCTTTCAGCTTGTATGAATTTTGATCTATTTGCTTAACTTTGATCTATTCAACAGTTTTTAAAACTCTTGTGATTTATGTGTTTTTGTTTTTGTCGACTCAAAGAGTAGAAGGCTGTGTAGGGTTTCTGAAGAAGGATTTGGTCTCTGCGACGCTTCTACCAAAAGCTCAAAACTCCTCCAAGAGCAAGAACGGAGAGAGTCCTTTTCTTATTGCATCATGTGTGATTAGTTTATCAGAATGAAGAAAGGCAGAGAGAGAGAGAGATGCAAGAAAGTAGCTTTCTTTTGATTGTGGATCCCACTCTATCATGTCGGCCATTGTTTTTGTAAGTTATCTTTTCTCTTGAAACTGCCAAGGGCCACCTCAACATTAGGTAGGAGTATACGCGTCAGTAATCATCACGTGTGACAAATTCAAGATGAAGGTAACTAAAGAAGAGCCTGAGGAGGAAAGAACAAGAGCTATCTGTTGTTAGATATGAGAAACACAGAGCTCATCTTCATCCCAACACCAACTGTTGGTCATCTTGTTCCGTTTCTTGAATTTGCTAGGCGTCTCATTGACCAGGATGACAGGATCCGTATCACCATCCTCTTGATGAAGCTACAAGGTCAGTCTCATCTGGATACCTATGTTAAGTCAATTGCCTCGTCTCAGCCATTTGTTAGATTCATTGATGTCCCTGAGGTAGAAGAGAAACCAGCACTTGGTAGTACTCAGTCTGTGGAAGCCTATGTATACGATGTTATTGAGAAAAATATCCCTCTTGTGAGAAGTATAATCATGGGTATCTTATCATCTACTGCACTGGATGGAGGAGTTACGGTCAAGGGAATAGTTGCTGATTTTTTCTGTCTCCCCATGATTGACGTTGCAAAAGATGTAAGTCTTCCTTTTTATGTGTTCTTGACTACAAGCTCCGGGTTCCTGGCTATGATGCAGTATCTAGCAGGTCGACATAGTAAAAATACCTCGGTTTTTGTAAGAAATTCTGAAGAAATGTTGTCGATTCCTGGCTTTGTAAGCCCTGTCCCAGTCAAAGTTCTCCCATCAGCTCTGTTTATCGAAGACGGTTATGATGCTTATGTTAAACTGGCCATCTTGTTTACCAAGGCCAATGGAATCCTAGTGAATAGCTCCGTTGATATCGAGCCTTCCTCTGTGAATCATTTTCTTAACGAGAAGAATTACCCTTCTGTTTACGCTGTTGGACCCATATTTGACTTGAAGGCCCAGCCTCATCCAGATCAGGACCTCGCCCGTCGTGACGAGTTGATGAAATGGCTTGATGATCAGCCTGAGGCATCGGTTGTGTTCCTTTGCTTTGGGAGTATGGGCAGGTTAAGAGGTCCTCTTGTGAAGGAAATAGCACATGGAATTGAGCTTTGTCAGTCCAGATTCCTCTGGTCACTCCGCACAGAAGAGTTGACAAACGATGATCTTTTGCCCGAGGGATTCCTTGACCGTGTCAATGGACGGGGAATGATATGCGGTTGGTGTCCTCAGGTGGAAATATTAGCCCATAAGGCAGTGGGAGGTTTTGTGTCTCACTGTGGATGGAACTCAATAGTAGAGAGTCTGTGGTTTGGTGTGCCAATTGTGACATGGCCAATGTATGCAGAGCAACAGCTCAATGCGTTTCTGATGGTGAAAGAGCTGAAGCTCGCAGTGGAGATGAAGCTTGATTACAGGGTACGTAGCGGTGAGCTTGTAAGCGCAAACGAGATAGAGACAGCGATTCGATGTGTAATGAACAAGGATAATAATGCTGTGAGGAAGAGAGTGATGAATATCTCTCAGATGGCACGGAAAGCTACGTCGAATGGTGGATCTTCGTATTCGCCTACTGAGAAATTCATACAGGACGTGATAGGAATCAAGACTTAGCCTTTTCTTGTCCATAAGCTATAAACCTTGTTTATGCTACAGTCCTTTGGATTTGCTTACCTTTTGAACCTTGTTCCATTCGTTGGTGTTTAAACATTCATTAGTCAACTTTATTCATCTTCTTTTGGTTGTATCGACGTTTCCAAAAATTGACCGGCAGGCCCAACCAAAGTAAGGCCAGAGGCCCGTTCGCCTTTTAAAATGTAGGTCAAATTTGGTGTTGGAACGATAGGTCGTCTCAAAACGATAATTGACGCATAGAGTTACACATTCTGATGATGGAATATTAATTGATTCCCGATTTTGTATGCCATCGAGCTTGTTTTGCGAGGAAATGTTTTGATGCTTACAAGTGGTTTGCAGAGGACAAGATATATCATTGTAAATGTGTCAACTGATCTTGAGTTAGGCATTGTAAACAATTTTCTGGCCTAACTAAAAGATAACGAACGATGCAATTACTTTTTCTTTTCATTGAACTTACGAAGCATTCAAATATATATCCCGATTTTCTTAAAATGATATAACTGGTAAAACAAAAAAAAAACATTGGAACTGCCGAATTATTCATCCTATCACGTATTATGTGGATCACATATCAAAACCAGATAAAATATTATCTAAGATGCATAGACACAAGCACCATAACTAGGGTTTGTAGTAGTGAATATGCCGCTATTTGGGAAAAAGAATTCGCATGCCTGGTCGGTGCGGCCATGGCTTTGGTAATAAGCGTTCATGACATATGACGCATGGCTTACAAGAGTGTTTGGGTTGTAACAGGCTCCACTTGGTAGGATCGGTCTACAATCAACTCCTATACTGCATGCAAAAGTGATATTATCTTGTAGCTGCTTATCTTTCGCCGTCGGAGATGCTACACACCATTGTGTTGAGCTTGTTGCCATGGGAAGGTGTTGGATCATGATGGGAGATAGGAGGACGACGAGGATCGTCAACAAAGGCGACATTTTTGCCATTTCTTAAAAATGAATATTCAAAATGATATGCAAAGAGTTGTGTTTTTGCTATCTATGTGAGTATCATAATATGCATGTCTTTGTATATATACTAAACCAAATAATTGTATTTATGTATATTTCCAAAAGTAAAAACGTTTACTGTTGGGAAATCATTCCCATTTAACATCCTTTTTGAACAAAATGAAGAAAATATAGAAGAAAATCGAAGAGAGTTGAATAAACTATTTGAAATCTTATGTTTATAAAACAGTTTAATCACAAGATTGTCAAAGATTTTAAAATATTCATTAAAAACATCTCTATAATTAGAAAATTACAAAAAGAAAATTTAGAGGTTAACAAAAATACCTCTTCTTAACGGGGAAACCAAAACTAATTTCTCATTAAAAAAATAAGAAAAGAACAGTGTATGTGTCAATGCATGTATATCTTTATATTTTTGGATATTTTTGTGAGTATAAGAATCAACGTATTTATCAAATGCCATATAATTATTATATATTTTGTGAGTAGAAGAATTAATTTTGTATAAATTATGATTTCAAATACACATACGTTATAAATTGATGTATAAATAGATTTATTTGTTTTGAAAAACAAACAAAAAATTTCATCTTATATTTTTGTATTTTTTTTAAAAAAATATTTTGTATTATTATTAAAGTATATGAAACGTTTGTTGGTGAGTTAATCTATTTTATACATCTTCTTTTTTTTTTTTTGGGTATGTGGGCAGAACCTCGATGAATAGTATCGAAGTTTCCAAAAATTGACGGGCAGGCCCAACAAAAGTAATGTCAGGCCCACTCGCCTTTTTAAAATGTTCGTCAAATTTGGTCGACAGATACGCCGTCTCTAAACGATCATTGACGCATCGAATCACAGATTCTCAAATCTGACAGAAACGGGTTAAGTGGACAAAAGCCAAAGTCGCTTTCCTTTTATAACCCAAAGAGAGCATAAACCGTTTCCCAAACATCCGATGTGGGATAATTCAAACTTTCGTTTCAATTGCCGACGCTCGGATTTTCGCCACGTGGCGTGATCTCCGCGGGAGATTGGAGAGTTTGTGGTTTGATGTGCCGGTTGCTACTACACTGGCCTCTATTTATGCAGAGCAACAGCTCGCAGTTGAGATGAGGCTAGACTTTTGACATGAGGATGAGTTCTGTTTTTCTATACTTTGCTCTCGTGTTTCTGAGAACTGGCCTCACTTGCATGCTAGCCACATCACATATGACACACTTGTAAATTGTGTACACGTTGTCTCACTTACATATTTGGAAATAAGCATCAACAACACATACATTTCTTCTGTGCTTACACAATTTGCATTAACTAATTAACAAGTTTTTTTTTCTCCCTTCGAGTTTCTCAGAAATTCATCGCAGTGAGAAAGATGGAGAAGCAAGAAGCAGAGCTCATCTTCATCCCTTTTCCGATCACCGGACACCTTCTCGTCACCATCGAACTCGCAAAACTTCTCCTCAGTCACGACCCTCGTCGGATCCACACCATCACAATCCTCCATTGGGGTTTACCTTTTCTCCCTCAATATAACAATGGCGCCTTCCTCCAAGGCTTAGTCGAAACAGAGCCTCGCATTCGTCTCGTTGCCTTGCCCGAGCTCCAAAACCCTCCACCAATAGAGCTCTTCGTGAAAGCTCCCGAATCTTACATTCTTGAATTCGTCAAGAAAATGGCTCCCTTGGTTAGAGACACCATCTCCACCCTCTTGTCTTCTCGTAATGACTCGGATTCAGTTCGCGTCGCCGGATTGGTTCTCGATTTCTTCTGCGTCCCTTTGATCGATGTGGGAAACGAGTTTAACCTCCCTTCTTACATTTTCCTCACGTTTAGCGCCGGGTTCTTGAGTTTGATGAAACACCTCCCCGAGAGACACCGTAGAATCAAATCGGGATTCGACCGGATCTCCGGCGATGAGGAAAACACGATTCCCGGTTTCGTCAGCTCCGTTCCCACTAGTGTTTTGCCACCGGGTCTGCTCGCGAGCGGATCCTACGAAGCTTGGGTCCAAATGGCTGAAAGATATCATGCAGCCAAGGGCCTTTTGGTAAATTCCTTCACATCTCTCGAGCGTAACGCCTTTGATTACTTTGATCGCCGTCCTGAAAATTACCCACCCGTTTACCCAGTGGGTCCGATTCTCTGCTCCAACGATCCTCCGAGTCTGGACTTATCGGAGCGAGATCGGATCATGAGATGGCTCGACGAGCAACACGAGTCATCGGTAGTGTTCCTCTGCTTCGGGAGCTTGAAGAATCTCGCTGCTTCTCAGATTCAAGAGATCGCTCAAGCACTAGAGATCGCCGGCTGCAGATTCCTCTGGTCGATTCGAACAGACCCGAAGGAATATCCAAGCCCGTACGAGATCTTACCGGACGGGTTCATGAATCGGGTCTTGGGTCTAGGCCTCGTGTGTGGTTGGGCTCCTCAAGTTGAAATTTTGGCCCATAAAGCAATCGGTGGGTTCGTGTCTCACTGCGGTTGGAACTCGATACTTGAGAGTTTGCGTTTCGGCGTTCCAATCGCCACGTGGCCGATGTACGCGGAACAGCAACTAAACGCGTTCACGATGGTGAAGGAACTCGGTTTGGCTTTGGAGATGCGGTTGGATTACGTGTTGGCAGATGAAGAAATCGTGAAAGCTGATGAAATCGCTAAAACCGTCCGATCTTTAATGGACGGTGAGGATGTGCCGAGGAGGAAACTGAAGGAGATTGCAGAAGCAACAAAAGAAGCTGTGATGGACGGTGGATCTTCGTTTGTTGCAATTGAAAGATTCATCGACGAGTTGTGATATCGGCTATGAATAATCATTTTTTAAATACATTGTAGTTTGGATTTCAGAAAAATTAATCAAATTATATATAGTAGTTGAAATTGAGGCACCTAATGAATATGTTTTTTTTTAGTAAGATTGCGAAACTTAAACAATTGATAATATAAGATTAATGGAAGAGAGAACATGAAATGGAATAAAAAAAGGGAAAAAAACTAGAATGACACTTATAAATTGGCTAAAGACTAGAATAACACATAATANTAAATAAAGAACTCAAATAGGGGGTTTTTGTCTTTTAACAAAAGAGTTGTGTTATTCTAGTCAACTCGGTTTCGGGGGTGTTATTCTAGTAATTACATTAAAGATTAGTGTTATTCTGGGTAATTTTCTCATAAAAAAAATTGTTCTTCACAAAAAGGTTAAAAAAATTGTAGAGAGCAAATGAAATAGATAATGCATTTTGAGGTTAGAATCGACTAAAATGTCCTTTGGTTAGTGAGTTTATTACATGATTATCATGGATATATTCTTCTATATGGTATTTAATAAGATTTTTAATTAAAAAACCTCCCAACTAAAGATGGATCGGATGAAACCTCTCAACTATATTTGTAATGTAAAAATCCATCAACTAAGAATTGTTAATTGACTATATTTGAGGGGTTTCTACATTACAAATATAGCTAAAGGGTTTCTATTCGATTCATCTTTAATTAAAGGTTTTTTTTTTCATTAAAAACCCTATGTAATATGGTCACCATGCTAATTGACCCTTAATTTAAATAACTAAACATAGTGCCCAAAAACAAAACAACTAAACATCATGAGAAAAAGCTCAACAACATTGTTAAACATAACATTAAACTACCAAAAGGTCAACATGACATACTAAAAGGAACAAACTACTAAAAGATCAAGAACATGAAAAAAGTAAATCATTTATAAGTCGGTGGAAGATAATATATTTAGATTCTGGATTTAGTCGTGGATAAGAAGATAATATGTTTGTTTCCTCTGAAATTGATTTGGCTCGCTTAGAAGAACTTCTTTCCGGTGGATCTACATCCACATGATCTTGAGTTTCTTTCTTTTTTCAGAAATATAGCGCTAATTTTCCATGTTTTGTACTTGAGAGTAAAAATGGATTTGAGTCTCGCATGATAGAAATGTTCATCCAAAGTCCATCATTTTGCAAAGTCTTTCAGATACTTATCGTTCCCTAACCTGAGTCCGAAATAAGAGGTACTGCGGGTAATCTCACATTCACGA
This sequence comes from Eutrema yunnanense, assembly GCA_002933935.1. Taxonomy (NCBI): domain Eukaryota; kingdom Viridiplantae; phylum Streptophyta; class Magnoliopsida; order Brassicales; family Brassicaceae; genus Eutrema; species Eutrema yunnanense. The sequence goes on along the minus strand of PKML01066486.1, from coordinate 152,162 downwards.
TACATAAGCCTTTGGTTCGTCTTTCTTGACCAAGAAAGCGTACAACCACTTGGCCCCATGGCGGAAGGTCGGCAATGCAGGTTTGCTAGTTGCGAAAAACCCAACTCCTCATTGAATCCTCTTCAAAACAAGGGAGGCTTGCGACTGCGAAGTCCAATTCCCAAGGGAGCTTTCTAAACACAACATCAGCCTCAAGTTCATAATTATTTATATGTTTCTCTAATCTATTGATTAATTTAAAGTACTTATTTTAAGTCTCGAGTTCAAAAAATTTCAAAATGTGCAAAAAAAATCCTTGGCTTTATAAAACACATGGCCAATTTTGCAATCAAACCAATGTTTATTTCCAGTTGCATGCGTTTAATCTCATCTTATTCCTTCATTTTTTCAAGAGCTTAAGCGTTTCGAGAAGGTTTGTGCATAAACTTTGCTTCAGAGACTGAGCTGCGTAATCAACAATATCTACGCTTTTTACGTACGTGGTTTGAAATCATTTAAAGCATTTGACAAAGGCGCGCGCCTGTGGTCGCCTTAAGTTGAAGCGTTACGCGCGCTCCATAGAAAAAGGTAAATTTCCAAAAAAAACTTTATTTGCAATTATTTTTTTTGGGTTTTCAATAAATAGTTACGTGATTCTCTCTATAAACCATATATTCTTTTCCAATTTTCAATATCTTTAAACTCAAGAGCCTCGACTCTTCATTTTCCTCACGAGTCACGTCTCTTTAAAGTTCAAAATTCTTCTTCATCTGCATTCAACTTTTCAGTCTCTACTCCATTCTCTATACTTCCTACTCTTTTTTAACCATGTCTGATCCAGTAGCTACTAAAGCCATTGATCCAGCAAGAAAATATGCAATTGCTCAATCTGTTTATGGTTGTTGGAAGTGTAACTTTTTTGATAAAATCACAAATGGTGGAGTTCAACGTATGAAACAACACTTGACTGGAGGTTTCAGGAATGCGACATCATGTACTAAAGTTCCAGATCACGTGAAAGAAGAAGTAAGAGTGTTTATGATGAAAAAGTTGGAGGCAAAAACTACTACTCAAATGATACCATCAATCCCTCAACAACAAGATGATTATGATTATGAGGAAGAAGTTGAACGTCAGCCTAATAATTGCAAAGGTCAAGGCAGTCGTCCTAATCTGAATAAACGCAAAGGTCCAATGGACATGTTTGTTGCTGCAACTCCTCTTGATGTTCTGAAAGGAAGAAAAGACAAGAAAGATATATTTGGAGTTTGTGATAAGGAGCTTAGGGACAATGCATGTCAAGCTATTGCAAGATGGTTCTATGATGCTGCAATTCCATTTAACGCAACTACTTATGATAGTTTTAAAGAGGCGCTGGAGTTAGTTGGCCAATATGGTTCTGGATTTAGGCCGCCATCTATGTATGAGCTTAGAGTTCCTTTACTTAAAAAAGAAATGGAAGAAACTCAAAGTCAGCTGGTTGAGCACAAGTCAGAATGGGCATCTAAAGGTTGTTCAATCATGTCCGATGGGTGGCGTGATTCTGTTGTCCAGAAGGACGTCATTAACTTTCTTGTTAACTCGCCAAAGGGATCAGTTTTCATCAAACAGTTTACGTTTCAGAGGTTATTAAAGATTCAAATTTGATGTTTAATATGCTTGATCGTATGGTGGAGGAAGTTGGGAAATCAAACGTTGTTTTCTGAAATGTAATTTGTTTCCATCGCAGGAAAATTACTAATGGCCAAAAGACCACATCTATACTGGACTCCTTGTGCATCACATTGTATAGATCTCATGCTAGAAGATATTGGACAAATTCCAGCGGTAAAGGCTGCAATTAAGAGTTGCATCTTCATGAATGACTACATTTACAGTCATAGTTCGCTTGTGAATATGATGAGAAGATTCACAAAGCAAAGAAATCTGCATAGACCAGCGGTTACTCGATTTGTGACATCGTTTATCACGCTTGCATAGTATCACCGGCAGAAGAATAATCTGAGGACTTTGGTCACTTCTCAAGATTGGAATGATTCTAAGTGGCCGAAGGAGGCATGAGCAAGGAAAGTGAGACAAATCATTATGCAAGACAGTTTTTGGAGGAACGTGCTTTATGCACTGAAGTTGGTCGGGCCTCTAGTTAAAGTGCTTAGGATGGTTGACGGTGAGAAGAAACCATCTATGGGATATATCTATGAAGCTATGGATAGGGCTAAAGAAGCAATTGCTAAGACCTTTAACCATAGAGAAGATGAATACAAGCAAGCATTTAAGATCATTGATGACCGGTGGGATTGTCAACTCCATCACCCTTTACATGCTGCTGGATATTTTTTGAATCCCGAATTTCAGTATTTACATCCTACTGAGGTTAATTGTGAAGAAGTTGTGCAAGGTTTATATAACTGCATTGGAATGATGGTTCCTGATGTTGCTATTCAAGACAAGATTTCTCACGACTTGGATAAATTTAAAAGTGCTTCAGGACTCTTTGGTCATCCCATGGCAATTCGACAAAGGACTACAAAATCACCAGGTCATTACTTGACTTTATCGTATTGTTAATTTGTTAAACAATTAACACAACTGGCCTTGACAATGTTAAACAATATGCAACTGATTGGTGGTCTTGTTATGGAGGGTCTACTCCAACACTTACATAATTTGCCATAAAAGTTCTTAGTCTCACTTGTAGTGCGACATGATGTGAGAGAAATTGGAGTGTATTTCAACATGTAAATGACTTATATTACAAAATCAGTTTATTTTATTTTTCTGCTAGTGTTTGTTTAACTCATCACTTATGATTTTAACAGCTTCATTCCAAAAAAGGAATATATTGGCTCAAGGACAATTGAATGACATGGTATTTGTAAAGTATAACCGTGCTTTGAAACGCCGTTACAAGAGGAAAGACATAATTGATCCTATTCTCCTAGAAGATATTGATGAAAGTAATGAGTGGCTGCTAGGAAGAATGGATGGACATGATGATTATGATGATCTAGTGTTTGAGAATGGTGATTTAACGTGTGAGATGGCCAGCAACGCTTCTGGCGCTTATGAGTCTAGCTACATTACTAGAGCTGCGAGAGCATCAGCAGCATCAAATACAGCTGAGAAAAGAAAGGGTACAGCCACGAACTCCACTCAAAGAGCATCTCAAAGGCCATCTCCAATGGTATTGGTTGATGAGGATGATGAGAATGAATTTGAAGAAGATTTTGGAGGAGGAAATGAGGATAATGAAGAGTTTGTGGATGTTGATGAGTATATTGATGATAATGAGATAGGGTTTTAGAGTTTTAGAATATTTAAAGTTTTAGTTGGATGGCCCCACATCATGTCGTGATCAGATGAGCATCCATCAAAGATCATAAGAGGAATATTGCCCTTTCCCAGTCGATCAGATATCTCGACATGGGAAGACGAGCAATATCTGGAATCTAATGCTACCGCATGGTTACAGGAGAAAAGTGCACACTTTAGTTTGATACGCGAAGAGTAGTGACCATTTTGAATCGGAAGCGGCGAGTCCGGTGGAGGTGGATTCACTGGAGGTGGTGGAATCGCCGCATGATGGCCCCCACCATGAGCAATCCCTCCATGGCTTTTTCCTCGTTTTCGTTCATCGTCAAATCGGAAATCGCATGATGGCCCCCCCACATCATCAAATCGGAAGTCACATGATGACCCCCACATCATTTCGTGATCAAGTGCGCATCCATCAAAGATCATGAGAGGAAGATTATCCTTTTCCAGTCGATCGGATATCTCGACATGGGAAGACGAGCAATATCTGGAATCCAATGCTACCGGATGGTTACAGGAAAAAAGTGCACATCTTAATTTGATACGCGAAGAGTAGTGACCATTTTAAATCGGAAGCGGCGAGTCCGGTGGCGGTGGATTCGTCGGAGGTGGTGGAATCGCCGCATGATGACCCCCCACCATGAGCAATTCATTCATGGCTTCTTCCTCATTTTTGTTTATCGTCAAATCGGAAGTCACATGATGGCCCCCCACATCGAAAGTTGCATGATGGCCCCCACATCGTCAAATCTGAAGTCGTATGATGGCCTCCACATCATGTCGTGATCATGTGAGCATTCATCAAAGATCACGAGAGGAAGATTGCCTTTTCCCAGTCGATGGGATATCTCGACATGGGAAAGCGAGGATTATCTGAAATCAAATGCTACCGCATGGTTACAGGATAAGAGTGCACACCTTAATTTGATACGCTAAGAGTAGTGACCATTTTGAATCGGAAGCGGCAAGGCGGTGGATTCGCCGGAGGTGGTGGAATTGCCGTATGATGCCCCCCCCCACCATGAACAATCCCTCCATGGCTTCTTCTTCGTTTTCGTTCATCGTCAAATCGGAAGTCGCATGATGGCCCCCACATCGGAAGTCGCATGGCCCTCCATATCGTCAAATCGGAAGTCACATGATGGCCCCCCACATCATGTCGTGATCATGTGAGCATCCATCAAAGATCACGAGAGGAAGATTGCCCTTTCCCAGTCGATGGGATATCTCGACATGGGAAAGCGAGGATTATCTGAAATCCAATGCTACCGCATGGTTACATGATAAGAGTGCACACCTTAATTTGATACGTTAAGAGTAGTGACCATTTTGAATCGGAAGCGGCGAGGCGGTGGATTCGCCGGAGGTGGTGGAATCGCCGCATGATTCCCCGCACCATGAACAATCCCTCCATGGCTTCTTCCTCGTTTTCGTTCATCGTCAAATCGGAAGTCGCATGATGGCCACCACATCGGAAGTCGCATGATGGCCCCCCACATCGTTAAATTGGAAGTCACATGATGGCTCTCCACATCATGTCGTGATCAGGTGAGCATCCATCAAAGATCACGAGAGGATGATTGCCCTTTCCTAGTCGATGAGATATCTCGACATGGGAAAGCGATGATTATCTGGAATCCAATGCTACCGCATGGTTACAGGATAAGAGTGCACACCTTAATTTGATACGCTAAGAGTAAGAGTAGTGACCATTTTGAATCGGAAGCGGCGAGGCGGTGGATTCGCCGGAGGTGGTGGAATCGCCGCATGATGGCCCCCCACCATGAGCAATCCCTCCATGGCTTATTCCTCGTTTTCATTCATCGTCAAATCGGAAGTCGCATGATGGTCCCACATCGGAAGTCGCATGATGGCCCCCCACATCGTCAAATCAGAAGTCGCATGATGGCCCCCCACATCATGTCGTGATCAGGTGAGCATCTATCAAAGACCACGAGAGGAAGACTGTCATTTCCCAATCGATGGGATATCTCGACATGGGAAAGCGAGGATTATCTGGAATCCAATGCTACCGCATGGTTACAGGAGAAGAGTGCACACCTTAGTTTGATACGCGAAGAGTAGTGACCATTTTGAATCGGAAGCGGCGAGTCCAGGGGTGGTGGATTCGCCGGAGGTGGTGGAATCGCCGCATGATGGCCCCCCACCATGAGCAATACCTCCATGGCTTCTTCCTCGTTTTCGTTTATCGTCAAATCGGAAGTCGCATGATGGCCCCCCACATCGGATGTCGCATGATGGCCCCACATCGTCAATTCTACAGATTACCTTTTTCCAGTCGATGGGATTATCTTTTATCTTTGTTTCCGATATTTTGTTTTCTCCCGGTTTGTTTCAATCGGTGTGTATCAATAATAATAATCAAATGACAAAAAAAACATATGTGCGTGTCTGTAAACTCTACAAAGAACAGTATAGTTGTTCTTTCTCTTTTCTTGAAAACGAAGAATATAAAAATAATCAAAAAGAAAAATTCGAAAACGGATTCGGATATCCGCGAATATCCAAGTTTTTCAACGGATATTCGAAACCCGGATATCCGGAGCTTTCGGATCCGGATTCGGATAATGAAATTGATTATCCGGCGGATACGGATACGGATCCGGATACCTTAAAAAACCCGGATATCCGCTCCGTTTCCAGGCCTAGCAGTAAACATGTCAAAACATATGCACCCCATTTGCACCATGATCCAAAATCCAATAGCATATATGTATGTAAAATTAACTCATTAGTTTTGTCCAAAAAAATAAAACAAACTTATTACTTAAAATTTAAAACTAAAATTAGTCCATCAAAAGCATAAAAACAAAAGATATACATACAGAAGCTAGAAGAAAAAATGTTTTTTTTTGTTCAGTGGAACATGATCTTATATACCAATAGACTTTGTCGAGTTAGGGTTTCTAGAGAATATTCGTGATATGCGTGATCAAAGAAAATTATCCTATTCGTTTAAGTTAAATTAAAAACAATGTCCCATGTTAACTTATCTATTTTAAAAAAATTGTGTTTGACTTATTTATATTATGAAATTTAGAATCGAAATTGCATAAAGTTCTAATATAAATATATAAGTTAACAATATTTTTTAAAATATATATTTTCATTTTGTGCTAACGATTTAACTTTACACCATAAATTGATTAATTTTAAAAAATCGCCAGATTTATATAGCTAATGTAAAAATTCGTAAATTTATTAAGAAAATAAATGTAAAACCAAAAGCATACGTATTCAAATACAAACTAAGCTATTTAGAGCATTTCCAAAGAAGGTTTTAGAGTGAAGTTCTTAGAATAATTAGGATTAAAAATAAATCAAAAATGGTTTAAGAGTTTAGGACCGATCCTTAAATAAGGATTTTAAGGATCGGTCCTTAGCGCCACGTGTAAGCTGGTGATTGGCAAAAATGTTAATATGCAATTTTTTCGGCGATATTTGACGTTCTCTCTCCTCGACCTCTTCTCTACTTCTTTGTTTGTGTCGCCGAAGGCAAAATCGAAAGCGATTTGGGGGATTTTTTTATTTGAGCGGATGAATGAGTCAAAAATTATGGATCTCCGATTGTTCGCCGCCGTGATCATCATATCGACCGTCGCTGGTCACCATCGACGAGTTTGGGTCAGAGAATCGGAGAGTTTCTTTCACCAAATCGGAGTGTTTGGAGACAAAATCGGGGAGTTATTTTTGAAGGATTCTCCAATCTCTTTGTGAAGGTACGAATCTATCTGATATTCTTTGTAGATGTTGATACATGATAGGTTATTGAGATCGAAATTAGGGTTTTGTGATTTGAGAAAAATTACGGTCAAGGTACTGAGACGATTTTAGGCATAGATTGTTTGATTCCATTAGTATGGTCCATAGTTTCGACGCATACATTGTGGCATCTTAAGTTTTTTGTTCTTTTTGGTCCATTATTATGGTCCATAGTTTCGATAAATTAAGTTTTTGATCGCATTTGCTAAGTTTTTGGTTCTTTTTGCATGATTGAAAGATTTAATTTATATGTCTTCTTGAATATGCTCTGTTTTTGCTTCTTTGTTGAAGAATTTGATCATGTTTTTCTGTTTTTTGTGAGGTTAAATGGAGAAACAACTACAAATGCTCATACAAGCTCCCACTGATTCCTTTTTAGTAATAAAGCAAGGTAATTCATCTTCCTTACTCTTTGTTATATCATTGATTGCTGAATTTGTGTTGTAACCATATGTATCTTTATATTGTCATGATTCTTTTGAGTTTTTTTTTTTTTATTTTTATTTTGCAAGAAACCATGTGAAGACTGTCAGCTCACTATCTCTGAGCTGTGCCCTTGCCATCGACTCTAGTCCCCAATGATTTGATTAGTTTTATAAATATATCGTTTAGCATAAATAGTTAGCTGAACATTTAGTACTTATAATCTGTTAGATAACCTTTGTGATAAATGCTTGTTAACTATTGTATTGATTGCCAAAACACTTCTTTGTGATAAATACTTGGTAGTTTAGATTAAGTTAAAGAGTTAAAGCTCTCGGTGATCAATGCTTGTCATTGATTGCTAAAAACACAACCATAACTTGTTATGGCACACTTAAACCTAACCCTGCTTATGTATTATAGTCTTCATCATTAGTTGAACACTTAAACCATAACCTTCTTTCCTGATCCTTCTAAAAACCCAGCATAAACTAGGATATGGATTCTACGAATCCATATAGTAACTCTCCAGGCTTTGTAAACCTCTTAACTAATCAACAAGAAAATCACATTCTTCACCCCAATCATTATGAGAGTTTTTCTCCTAGTATAGAACTTGGATCATCAGAAGTCCCTCTGTTTAGTAGCCAATGTATTGATGATCCAAGCGTAGGTGTTAAGGAGCGTAAAGAAAGAAGGAAATGGACACCCAAAGAAGATGTTGTGCTCATCTGTGCGTGGTTAAACACCAACAAGGATCCAGTTGTTGGGAATGAGCAAAAAGCTGTAGCGTTTTGGAAACACATTCAAACTTATTTTAACTCAAGTCCACAGCTTGTTGGTCTGCAAAATAGAGAGGCCAATCACTGTAAGCAAAGGTGGGGGAGGTTAAATGACCAAGTATGAGAATGCTATGAGGCTGCAATGAAAGAGAAATCAAGTGGCCAGAATGAGAATGGTATTAAAGCATCAAAGGCTAAAAGTAAAAGGACTGGGAACAAGACAACCAGTGCTAAAGAAGAAGGCAAGGAACTGTTGGAGTTACAGAGCATGTGGGAGACAAAGCAAAAAGACTTGGAAATGAAAGAGAAGCTTTCTAAGAATGAACTTTGATGTGTTCTTACTATGAAATCATATCTGTTCTTGCTATGAACTTTGATTATGTGTTATTTGACAACATATTGTTCTTTTGTAGGAATCGATCTCAATAAGCATGTTGCTCCATCAAAGAAGCTTTTGCATGTAACAAGGCCATTGGTGGGTCTTTACTTTGGTTTTGTTTCCCGTGTTGTGATGTTGATCATTGGAGGGTCCATTTTGGTTTTGTTTTCTAGTATTGTAAACCACAAATTGTTGAGTGTATTGTAAACAACAAACATTTCTTGAGAGTATGTAAACCACAAATTTTTTTAGAGTATGTAAACCACAATTTTTTTTAAACCAACGATCATATCTCCATCTATATATGAGTTGAAACCAACGATCAAACTCCATATCTTCTTTTGTTTCTCCATCCAACAAAGTCAAATTCACAAAAATATGGCATCTTCTTCAAGTAATGCTTTCGACGGATCACTTGATGAAAGTTTTGATGAAGTCTTCGATCAAAAATTTGACAATATGTTCGACGCCGTTCTTGATCGTCATGCAGCAACAAAGCCAAAGAAGAAACGAGCCTATATTGGAAGAGAACGCAAACAAGGCCACAGCCGCTTATGGAATGATTATTTCAATGAAGATGCAACATACCCTCCTTATATATTTTGACGCCGTTTTAGAATGAACAAGCCCTTGTTCATGAATATTGTTGATTGACTCTCCAGTGAAGTTCCATTCTTTCATCAAAAAAGAGATGCTATCGGAAAGTTCGGTCTCTCTGGACTACAAAAGTGTACATCAGCAATTCTTATGATGGCATATGGTTGTGCGGCTGACGCGGTTGACGAATACCTCCGGCTCGGTGAAAGTACTGCAATTTCATGCTTGGAAAATTTCGTAGAAGGAATAATATATTTGTTCGGAGATGAGTACCTAAGAAGACCTACACCAGAAGATCTTCAACGACTACTCGATATTGGAGAGATACGCGGATTTCCAGGGATGATAGGAAGCATCGATTGTATACATTGGGAGTGAAAGAATTGCCCCACCGCTTGGAAAGGTCAATATACACGTGGATCAGGAAACCCAACAATCGTTTTAGAGGCTGTAGCGTCACATGATCTTTGGATATGGCACGCGTTTTTTGGACCTCCAGGTACCTTAAACGATATCAATGTTCTTGATCGCTCACCAGTTTTGATGATATATTACAAGGTCGAGCTCCAAAAGTGAATTACTTGGTCAACGGACACGAGTACCATTTGGCGTACTATCTCACAGACAGTATTTATCTGAAATGGGTAATTTTTATCCAATCTATTTCAATTCCTCAAGGTCCGAAAGCATCGTTATTTACTACATATCAAGAATCTGTCCGAAAAGATGCCGAGCATGCTTTTGGAGTCTTGCAAGCTCGATTTGCCATTGTAAAAAACCCATCTCTTGTTTGGGATAAGGTAAAAATAGGAAATATTATGAGAGCATGTATCATACTACACAATATGATAGTAGAAAACGAACGAGATGGATACACTCAGTTTGATGTATCAGAATTCGAACAAGGAGAAGGAAGCAGAACTTCACAAGTGGATATGACGTATTCTACAGATATGCCTACAAATCTCGGCAATATGATCGGCATTCGAAATCAAGTTCGTGATAGAAAAATACATCAACAATTAAAAGCTGATTTGGTTGAGCATATATGACACAAATTTGGCACCCCTCAAGATTACAACTAAACGTTTTATGATTTCAATATCTATATTTTGTATGTTTTAAATTTCATGAAATGAAATATAATTTTTGTTTTATAAAATATAGTATGTTTATAATTTTTTGCAAAATAAATTATATTTAAAAAAGTAATTATCAAAATATTTATTTTTGAGAACCCCTAATGAGGTTCAACCATTGAAGGAGCAAAAAATTAAAGATTCCTAAAGAGGTTCTAAATTTTCAATTAATCAAAATTTATAAATAAAAAATTGGTAAGAACTAGGGATGTTAAACCGGGCGGGCTCGGCCCGTTTAGGCCCAGCCCGTTTAAGCCCGTTTACTTTTTAGCCCGTTTATTTTTTGGCCCGTTTAGGCCCGCCCGTTTAGACTCGTTAAAATTAGTGTGGTCCGTTTAGGCCCGTTTAAAATTTGGAATATTTTTTAAAAATAATTATATAAATCTAATTATTATGTTATAAATAATATATACTTTATATATGGTTTTAAAATTTAGGTATATTTTTACTATAATATAACTAAATTTAAAAACCGAAAAAACTAAATATAAAAAAAAAACCAACTTTTTTGTTATAGTTCAAAATNTATACTTGCATAAAAATGTATATACTTGCATAAAAATATATATTTGCATAAAAATATATAAATGAAACAAAAATATATGTATATATCACAATTTGTGGATTTTGTGGATTAAAATAATATTTTAAAAATATTTTATGTCAATGCAAGTCAATTTTTGGGTAAAAATCGTATGATCCAAGTTTTTATTCAAGTTAAACCGAATTACAAATTAGTTTTTTTAATAACCAATTAGAAAATCTTTGCATATACTTTATCATGATATGAATATCTGTTTTGAAAAAAAAATTAGTGTACATATTAGTTTTTTTTAATAACCAATTTATATAATATTTGCATTATGTTATTAAAAAAAAAAAAACTTAAACGGGCTCCCCGTTTAACTATGTCAAAGCCCGTTTAATAAACGAGCATAAACGAACTGACCCGTTTAAATCCGTTTAAGCTTATATGATAAACGGGCTAATTTTTATAAACATACCCGTTTAGGTCCGCAAAATTCTGGCCCATTTTAACATCCCTAGTAAGAACCCATAAAAAGGGTTTACCATTGGAGATAGTCTTATACTAATAGCTTTCCCAACTCTTCTTTCACACGCTTGTCACATGCGTTAGCTCCGTTGACTCCTCTTGACTCCTCTTGACTCTTCTCCTTATTCTTCTTCCCACGTCCTGTATACACATTGAAAGGCCTATCATGGTCACTCTTGGTTAGACGCCATTTATTTGCATATACTGATTTCCATAAACGCATATGCTCAACCACTTCTTCTTTGGTGCTCCAACCTTTACGTAATCGCATGAGAAATCTATTTTCTTCTTCTTTAGTTTTCTCAGTGCAACCACCTAAACCACAAAGCAATTTTTCTCTGATTGAAAGATGGAAAGACTGAAAAAGTAAGTGTATTCATATGGTACCTCTGCAACTCGGAATCTGAAAATGAGTGACCCGTTTTCGACATTAGTTGTCAACCACGGTTTGATATGATTGAGCTTCCATGCAGAACAAAACAAAAAAGTGCTTGATGTGAGTGATTAGGTTGGATGTAATGTCTAAATGAGGATCTCAGTAAAACAAATATATCCCCATGCATAAAAAGAGCGTGATTATGAGAGATAAAAGCAACAAAAAAACATAGAGCTCACAGAGCCATCACAATAAGAAGAAGAGATAACCATTAAACGTAGTCATACGAAGAAGATATAACCATTAAACTTAGTAATAGTTGTTGTCTTGTTCAATTCCAAATAAAAAAAAAAAAATTTGTCTTGTTGATATACCTTACATCGTTCAAACCATTAGTAGTATGAATCAACAGCAGAATAAAACGGTATCTAAAATCGCATATCCCAGACAAATATTAATCCCCTGCAATAATCAAGTTTCACATGTTTTCAGTTTATATAATTGATATGCTCAAATTAATACCCTATTTAGATACTAAAGCAGTTGTTATAATATAGCTAGGGGTCGAACACAAGGACTCACAGAAATACACAATAGATTATATAGGTGAGAATCACGCTAAGCAATCAATGGTATTGAAAACAGGACTTAAATTAAACGGTTGTAAATTCAATTGGAGAAAGGCTAGGTTCAGGAGATTTCTCAGGGAATCACTGAATGCAGATAAACTAATTAACATGATTCAGATTTAGCGCGGTTCTTGAACTCAAATCACTATGGTATAATTAACTAACTCTCGTTGCGAGAATTATCTAAGTCTAAATCCTAGGAATTCCAAATCTCTTTGCGAATCCTAAAGTTTAAACCAACTTTTATTTTCAAGTTTGATTTGTTCACAAAACAACTAAACCAAATCTCTTTGCGAGCAGTGTTTTGCTCACCTTAGGTTCTGTCAGGTAATTAATCGCACTCTCGCGCCTAATCAATTATCCTAAGATCTAAGTTCTAGGTGATCAATCTAGAATTAGCTTTGCAAACAACCTATGGTGAAGAACTAATTCAGATATGAATCCTAATAATAAATCAATCTAACATTCAGAGAAAACCCTATTGAGAACCCTGAACCTAACAAGAGATCTACTCAGACATGGAAATTGAAGCAATAAACATGTTTGAATAAATCATAAAATAAATCAGAAAGAGTAACAAGAGGGTTCAAAATCTTCTCTCGGACGAACAGAGTTTCAGACTTGTATCCCTTCAAAAGCTCTCTCACAAAACTCAAAGCAAAATAAGCTTAGCCATAAAAGTGGTTGTAAAACCTAATTAAATAGTCTAAACACGAATTGGGGTTTTCTTGTAAATATCAAAGTCTTCTGGGAAAGTTCTGCAATTCTTCAAACTTCATTAAAGTCGCGACTTGTAATCTGCTTCGATGGGTGTCGATCGATACCAGGGGCTATCGATCGATGCTTGACGCTTTGATCGGGCATTTAGTCACCAGACTTCAGTTTCGCTCCAGAATGCTCCATAAAACTCCAATATTTCCAATAATGCTCCAAATGTGCTAAAACCTGTAAAAGACTCTAAAAGACTCTATAATAGAATAAAGACTCGATAAAAACGGACTTATATCATGGTTTAAACACGGTAAAAACCATGATATATCAATAATGTATCAAAGAAGAACGCACACATACCCAAATAACAGAAGTACCATCGTCTTGTATCAGCTATATTCAAACATATAAGAATGACACTTACATGTATTGCAGAGATCACGACGGTATAAACGACCAAACGACCGAAGCACACATTGCAAAAGAGATTAAGTAGATTCATATTTTTTTAGATGAGTCGAGAGTTTGAAACCGGAGAGCTAAAGAGATGAAGGCGAAGATAGACATTCTGGTAGCTGAAGCAGCGAAATCAGTGACTATGTTTTCTTTTCTCTATTGGTCAAAGCAAATGCACGCAGCTGATATGAGAAGGTACACAACAATCTGCAATCACAAAACAAAGCATGAGCCAGAGCTAGTGACAAAGAGAGCTTAATGAATGTGTAGAAACAAATTTCAGTGTTTACAAAAGTGATTCTCTTTTCAATTTCTTTATGAGATTATTATTTAAATTAAATTTAAATTAATATCCGGTTTATTAATTTTGTAAATATATAATAACAACTGATTTTTGTGATTTTTGATAATTAATATAACATATATTTAATTAAATCCAAACTAATCTAAATTAAAATATGAATTTTTGGAGTTATTTTTAAATCCAAAAAAAAATCCAAACTAAGGAATATTTTTGTAAATATATTATATATATGTTTTCGTAAATAGTAAATAATTAAAGATTTGGTAAGATTTTGCTATAATTTCGAAAATAATAAATAATTAAAGATTTGATAAGATTTGACAAATATAATTAATTTTTTAATTTAAAAAAAGATACCTGTTTGGAAACAAGAATAAAAAGAAGAGAATATTAGTTATCCAGATTATGAATAGACTAATCTGTATTTTTTCCTGTTTGGACACAAATGTTACGTGTTTTAATAGATTATATACTTTTAGACCATTCACAATGGGGTGACTGACTTTTATTTTAAATGATTGAATCCCCACAATGGGGTGACTGAATTTTGTCCGAAAAAAAAATGCAATGACGTGTATTGATTTTAGCTGAAAAAATTAAGTTAGTTGAAATTAAAAAAATGGGGGCCACAAGATATAAATGACTGATTTTAATTGGACCAAACAAAAGTACAAGGGTCCTACGTGTGTAGAACAATTATTATCTCATCCAAATAATCCGAACACAATTATTTAAAGATCTAATAAGTTTTTTTAATAAAAATATATATTAAAATTCATTATTTTTTATACTCTATAAATAGAGTGTAATTTCATTTGATTCAGACACAAAAAAAAACACAATTTTATCCAGATATTTTTTTTTTGTTACAAATCCAATTATCTTCTAATTTGTGTCCTGTATTCAGACACAAAAAAACAAGTTTTGTGTGTTTTATTGGTTGTATCGTGTGTTTATTTGTGTCCCGTATTCAATACCAAAATTTTCGTGATTTTATTTCTTTTATAATATTTTTTTTTAATTTTTATTATTTGTTAAAAGTTAATTCAAATTATAAATAAAATATAAAAAACATAATTTTCTTTTAGTTTTCATTGATAATTGCTACTATTATGTAATCACAAAACATAAATAAAATAAAAATATTAAAATAAAAAATAGTGGGGTAGGGAGTTGAATTATTGTAGTTATAAAAATTGAATAGATAGTTGAATTATTAGGTGGAAGAGAGAGAAGATGATGTGGAGTGTTAAAAATGATAAAAAAGGTAGTTGAATTTTATAACCATTGTGAATGGTATTAGGGACTAAAAATGAACAAATCTTATTTTTTGGTTATTAATTTATTATTTTTGTAATTATTTTTAAAATTATATATAAGATCTGAGATCTTATAATTGGATCAAAATGATCCACTTGTTTTTTTAACCGAGTCATAATAAATTAAATCAGAAAAAATAGAAAAAAATAGATTCCTTAGCAAATCAAAACATTAATACATGTGGCATTGACATCATCTTTTTGATTGGCTTAGAATCATCCATCTTCTCAAATAATAGTAAGATAATAATGTTACGAAAACAAAAGTTACGAAGAGAGACGGAGTCACAAAAAGTCATGGCTAACTTCTCCACAGCACAACCTCTCTCGCTGCCACGTCATCCAACCTTCTCCAATCCGAATCAACTAACCACCAATAACGAACGCTCCCGCCACACTCTTTCTCTGATCGACCGATGTGCAGATCTCCGACAGCTGAAGCAAATCCATGCCCAAATGATGCGCACTGGTCTCTTTAACGACCATTACTCGGCTAGCAAGCTATTCGCCATCGCTGCGCTCTCTCCCTTCGCCAGTCTCGAGTATGCCTGCAAGGTGTTTGATCAAATTCCCCAACCAAACTCCTTCACTTGGAATACCCTTATCCGTGCTTATGCTTCAGGACCAGATCCTGTACTGAGCATCTGTGTTTTCTTGGATATGGTTTCGGAGAGCCAGTGTTACCCGAACAAGTACACTTTCCCTTTCCTCATCAAGGCGGCTGCCGAAGTTTCCTCTTTGTCTCTGGGTCAATCCCTTCACGGGATGGCTGTAAAATCCGCGGTTGGATGCGACGTTTTCGTCGCCAACTCTTTGATACATTGTTATTTCTCCTGTGGGGATTTGGATTCGGCTTGTAAAGTGTTTACTACCATCCAAGAAAAGGACGTGGTTTCGTGGAATTCGATGATTACGGGGTTTGTGCACAAGGGTTCTCCGGATAAGGCTCTGGAGCTGTTTAAGAAGATGGAGTCTGAGGACGTCAAGGCAAGTCATGTGACGATGGTTGGTGTCTTGTCTGCCTGTGCAAAGCTGCGGAATCTAGAGTTTGGGAGGCAGGTTTGTTCTTATATCGGAGAAAACAGGGTGAACATGAACTTGACCTTGGCTAATGCGATGCTTGATATGTACACAAAGTGTGGAAGCATAGAGGACGCGAAGAGGCTGTTCGATACAATGGAGGAGAAAGATAACGTCACATGGACAACATTGCTTGATGGGTATGCGATTTTAGAAGACTACCAAGCAGCTAGAGATGTTCTCAACTCTATGCCTAAGAAGGACATTGTTGCTTGGAATGCTCTTATATCTGCTTATGAGCAGAATGGTAAACCTAACGAGGCAATGTTAGTGTTCCATGAGCTGCAGCTTCAGAAGAACATAAAGCTGAACCAGATCACACTGGTAAGTACTCTATCGGCTTGTGCCCAGGTAGGAGCACTGGAATTAGGTAGATGGATCCATAGCTACATCAAAAAGCACGGCATAAGGTTGAATTTTTATGTTACAAGCGCACTGATTCATATGTATTCGAAATGCGGAGATCTTGAAAAGGCCCGTGAAGTGTTCAACTCTGTAGAGAAGAGAGATGTGTTTGTGTGGAGCGCAATGATTGGTGGCTTGGCGATGCACGGATGTGGAAATGAAGCCTTGGATATGTTCTTTAAAATGCAAGAGGCTAATGTAAAGCCTAATGGTGTGACCTTCACCAATGTGTTCTGTGCTTGTAGCCATAGTGGTTTGGTGGATGAGGCTGAGTCATTATTTAGCAAAATGGAATCGAGTTATGGTATTGTCCCCGAGGACAAGCATTACGCTTGCATAGTTGATGTTCTTGGTCGCTCCGGTTATCTGGAAAAAGCTGTGAAGTTCATAGAGGCGATGCCGATTCCTCCAAGTGCTTCTGTCTGGGGAGCGCTTCTGGGAGCTTGTAAGATCCATGCCAATCTGAATCTTGCTGAAATGGCGTGTACCCGATTGCTTGAGCTGGAACCTAGGAACGATGGCGCACACGTTCTCCTATCAAACATATACGCTAAATCCGGGAAATGGGAGAGCGTTTCTGAGCTGAGGAAGCATATGAGAGTCACTGGATTGAAGAAAGAACCAGGATGCAGCTCAATTGAAATCGATGGGACGATTCACGAGTTTCTTTCTGGGGACAACGAGCACCCGATGTCTGAGAAGGTTTACGGGAAGTTAAACGAGGTTATGGAGAGATTGAAATCGAATGGGTATGAGGCAGAGATGTCTCAGGTACTGCAGATCATCGACGAAGAAGAAATGAAGGAGCAATCTCTGAATCTGCACAGCGAGAAGCTGGCGATTTGTTATGGACTGATATCAACGGAAGCTCCAAAGGTGATTCGGGTTATTAAGAATCTAAGGGTGTGTGGAGATTGTCATTCAGTTGCTAAGCTAATATCTCAGCTCTATGATAGAGAGATAATAGTGAGGGACCGGTATCGGTTTCACCATTTTAGAAATGGTCAGTGTTCTTGTAACGATTTTTGGTGAAATTTTCAGATTTTCAAGAAGAAATTCGTTGTCAAAATTTTTGTATTACTTCCCACCTTGTGTATTACAATCATATCAAGATCATCATTGTAGTGATATGGACTTCCTCTCTGTACCATGTGGAGACGTAGAGGTAAAAATTGTCACTTTTTTCTCCTCTTAACAACTCTTTTTTTTGGAATAAAGGTTTGAAAGAAAAGCAACAGCGAATCATTTCTGTTTCTTGTAGAGGATGGAAAATTTTCAGGGGACTCAGATGCTGGTGAATTCTGGTCTTTCTCTGGTGCGTATGCTCCCTTTCCAAGTTTTCATCTTCTACCGCTCATGAACAGACTCTTAACTACATGTGCAAAAATGTTCTGGTGTGATTTGGCTTTAAACACTCACACTATATTTGTTCCTTATTACCCGAAGAGGATGTGCTTTGTGGAGCTGTTTCAAAGACAGGCCATCATTAATCATCTAAAGATCGTTCATCCTTATAGATACTCCGAGAAATCTACATCCAACTGGAACAAGTTCTTTGAACAAAGATATGCTTGAAAAGAACAAATGCTATATGCTGGATTGTGACAGCGAAGTATTCGTTTGGATGGGAAGAAACACATCACTCACGGAAAGGAAGACTTCCATTCTTTCCTCAGAAGTAAGTTATTTATGGTAATATAAGATGATTGATATAGGAGCACATTTCACTCTCTGGCACCAGTTTGATCTCAGAACTCAGAAGGAACTTCAGCTTAAACACATGTGTTTGACATTTGTTTGTCTTAGTAGCTGCCAGAGCATCTGAGAGGCCATTCCTAATATATGGTCTAGGAATTTCTACGAAAGGAGGGACGCTCATCTAGCACAAGTCTAGTGCTTCTTACGGAAGGACAAGAAAATGCTAGATTCAGGTCATTTTTTGATAAGTGGCCTCAGACCGCAGAGTCTATCTAGCCTTTACAATGAAGGTCGAGAAAAAATGGCAGGTCTGTTTTATACTTCTCTGGTTCTGTAAAGAGGACATAAATGCTGTTGAAGAAAACTACCGGTATCAGATACTAAACTAAAACTCTAAACACTTTTATGTAGCGATGTTCAAACGGAAGGGATATGCTTCCTGATGAAGAAAATGAACCTCTCTATACAAACTTCCGAGACTCCCTGAAGGTACTTCATATCTAATACAAGTGACCAAACTGTCACATCTCTGAGCATAAGCCTGATGAGTGGGATTTTAAACTAATTTCAGGTTTGGCATGTCGATGGTGATGAGGTCTCGCTTCTCTCCATTCCTGACCAGGAAAAGCTATTCAGCGGCAATTGCTATATTGTGCAGTATAAATATACTTACAATGAAAGAAACGAATATCTATTATTATATGTATGGATAGGCTGTGAAAGCATGGAGGTATGCAGGCTGTAGCCTTTACTCTATGTATAGTAAAAACGGCAAGAAACTACACAATGTACAGATTTTGCGGGGAGATCAAACAAAGCTCTCTTTCACAATTTCCCGCAGATTTTTTGGTTTAGATCTACCTAATTCTCCAGAGGCAGGTTTAGGGACGGCATACTCATTCTCCTCTCTGCATATAACAATGAGCTTATTAGTTTCTTTTGTTATCCCGGACAATCATCTAAAAGTATGTGTTTTGACAAACCTGAAGAGGCTCGTTTTCATCAGTTGTGCCCAGCATCTCATTCACAAGCACTTCACGTTCCTCTGGGGATCCAAAAGTCAAACATTTCTCATCAACATTCGACACAAACTCCTGCTGGCTCATCTGAACAATCTTCCCTGCTAATTCTTTGATTATCACAGTACGCTCATCAGGCTTTCCATGCTCCAGAACATGCTGCCAACAGAACTTGCATCAGTTTTGAGCAAACAATTTAAAACCACCAGTTGCAAAGAAAATTAATATTTTTACAAACCTGAATAACATAGTTTCCATACTGATCTTGGGCCAGCATACTAACATTGGACAGGATTTCTTCCATGACCTTACTCTGTGTATCCGGGTCATGGCAGTGCTCCAATACCCTCTGCAGCAGGAGAGGAAAAAGCGTATTTATAAAGAAGCATAAAAGCCAAGAGAGGTTTCATCAGTACTACGAGTAAGAACCTGAATAACATGGCAGCCGTGTGGGTGAGTGGAGAGGGTCACAACTTGACCAAAGAAAGTTGAAATAATGAATTTGATGTTTTCTTCAGGCACACATTCGATGCACTTCTGAACCACAAGGCTCCCATTCTGATCGCGTACACATCGCATCACATGTCCATCAAGTTCTTTTACCATCTTCATTTTCTGGTCTAGATCAACCACCTCAATTGCCTAAAGAGGTAAAACAACAGAACCATAACAAAGCTGTTACCTGAGAATGGAAGACATGCTAAAGAAAGATGTAGAACATGTGAGAATTTAGACACTACAAAAAAAAGCGTGGATAGCATCAATTAAAATGTATCAGTTCAATAATTGATACTAATTAGAATTATTTAGTAACAAGTGATACATTTTTTTTGTAGTTTAACATCAATTAATATAATTGATATTATTACTGGTTTATTTGACATCATTTAAGTAAAATTGATGTTAATTTATCCGAAATTGTATCACTTAACAAAAATCGATACCTGATGAATTCACGTTGGTGTCCTCCGGGTCCCGGTATGGTTAAGTGTAACATTAAGTCCTTACTCTTACCTGACAAATTCACGTTGGTGTCCTCCGGGTCCCGGTATGGTTAAGTGTAACATTAATGCGAATTGGAGAAACAATAGACTTCATAGTGGAGGTGCATGGCTCTTAAGAGACTCTGTAGGCTCGGTTCATTTTCATCCCCGAGAAGCTTTCACGTCCTCCCCATCCAGACTAGTGGCTGAGTTTCGTGTTCTTATTTGGACATTGCAGAGCCTACGAGACCTGCGCGTTTCAGAGGTAGTAGTGGCATCTGATCTCTATGCAGTGGTGGAAGCTGTTACTAAACCATTAGACTGGCCTCGGTTTCAAGCCTTCACGCATCACATCTCTGTTCTCTGCTCGGGCTTCGCCAAATGCACAATAGAACTAGAGTCCATTGGAGCTAACAGAGCTGCTCGAGAAATCGCTAAGAGCGTAACGCGTGACGGTCGATTTCAATCGTACATTGCACGAGGAGGGCCGTCTTGGTTGCACGATCTCTTGTTACACGATTCAAGTTCAGCCTGAGTATTGTTTAACCTTCTTTTAGGCGTACAATACTCTGTTTTTCTTTTTGTACTGAACTATTCTCCTTTGGTTTTATCAATGAAATCTCAGACGTTTAAAAAAAAAACAAAAATCGATACAAAACAAAAATTCACATCAGTTAAATAAATGATGCATATACTGGTTATTTTTAGCATCAATTATATAAAGCGATACAAATTTTGTATCAATTAAAAAGTGATACTAACAAAAATCTGATTAAACAATTAATATATTTTATTTAATGTCTTCAAAACCTGTTTGTCCCACATCGGAAACAAAAATCAGAGAGGATAAAATACTCCTCTATAAAACAAACTCATCATTCCAAAATAAGTTTAATATGTACCACGAATAATTGAGTGTTTAATTAGTCAATACATATGAGGCCATTTAAAAAAAGTATTTACATTTATAAAAAAAGATCGTTCAAAACTAATATTTTTAATATCAATTATTTACAATTGATACAATTAAAATCTCAATTATTAAAATTGATAAAAATATTTTGGAAAATATTATTCTACCAGATATTTGATTGGACGGATAGTATTAGTCTAATAATTGGTTTTATCACACTTTTCATTTTAGCATCAATTCTTCACAAATGATATAGTTATTTGTATTATTACATCAATTAATATAACTGATATAAATATTTGAAATCAATTGTCATAAACGAAATAAATATTAACATCATTTATTTTGATTAATTGATAAAAATATTTTAGAAAATATTATTCTACCAGATATTTGATTGGACGGATAATATTAGTCTAATAATTGGTTTTATCACACTTTTCAGTTTAGCATCATTTCTTCACAAATGATATAATTATTTGTATTATTACATCAATTAATATAACTGATATAAATATTTGAAATCAATTGTCATAAACGAAACAAATATTAACATCATTTATTTTGATTGAGGCAAATGTTAACATCATTTATTACAAGCGATACAAATTAACATCAATTACTATATATGATGAAAGTAGTTACATCAATCCTTAAAAGTGATGCAAAACATTAGAGTCACCACTTCCAGAGTCAGTTTTATAAATGATGCAAACGAATTTGCATCAATCAAAAATGATATAAAAAATATAATAAATGATACAACACACCTTATTTGTTGTAGGGCCTTTTGGATAACACGACTACCATTCTTCTGTAAGCTAAGAGCCAAAACGTCTCTCCTCTGAGACAGGGCTTTTTCCTCTAAAGATGATATGTCCCTCTTAGAAGGGCGTCTTTCCGCTGGATCTATCTCCACAACATCATGTTTCACAAAGAAAGTACAGGGGCCTGTTTTGAAGTTCAATGTAAACAACGATTGGCCAAAGAAAAAGTTAAGTTACTAAAATTACTGTATCACTCAATATTAAAACATGAGTGTGAATCTAATCATCCTCACTAAAGGCCTTAACCAGCAAGAGAAGTATCATAAACCAGACGAAAACATTGCGTGTTTCCCATCAGCTGTCTCCTTCTTCTGTCACTCACATCAGCTGTCTCGATGGTGAAAACAACCACTTGCCTCATGGCTGAAGGTCAGCAGTGCAAGTTTGCTAGCAACTGCGAAGTCCAATTCCCAAGGGAGCTTTCTAAACACAACATCAGCCTCGATTCATAATTATTTATATGTTTCTCTAATCTATTGATTAATTTAAAGTATTCATTTTAAGTCTCGAGTTCAAAATGTGCAAAAACAGTTCATTTTTTTTTTCTAGTTTGTGGCCTTATAAATTAAACACATGGCCAATTTTGCAATCAAACCAATGTCTTGCAGCTGCATGCGTTTAATCTCATCCTATTCCTTCATCTTTTCATAGAGCTCGAGCATTTCAAGAAGGTTTGTGCATGAACTTTGCTTCAAAGACTGAGATGCGTAATAATCAACAATATATATGCTTTTTACGTGGTTTGAAATCATTTAAAGCATTTCATGCATGGACTACGACCTTTGCTTTGCAATATTGTTCATGGGTATGTTGTTCATATTTTTTAATCACTTCAGCATTTTTCTTTGGGATTGCTGATCATTCAAACGCGACGCAACTGAACAAAACAGCTCTAAACGTGGGTGATAACTAAAAATGGAATGAATCAACTTAGCTATATGTACAGAACGATAAGTCATGGTGAAAATTTAGTTTGAAGATATCGCAAAGTGATAAGATGATAGTGTAAAATAACCAACAAGAGAAAGCCCATGGGTGGATCTACTTTGTCCAAGAAGGAGGCAAGTGTCACCGGTCAAATTTTTTAGATTAGTGCAAATTATCAAGATATTAAATTGATGCCACTCATAATTCTTTTTCTGTTCACAACCAAATTTATTTCTAAAAAAATGGACTTTGAAACCCAATATAAATATTAGTAACAACACATTACTCTGTTCAAATGTTAATTCCTATATTACGTTAATTTTCTTATTGATATTAAACTTCATTAGTCAAATATTCTTATGGTACATTATCAAATCCGGGCTCTTTAGTTTTTATTTTATTTTTATTTTCAGCTCTTTAAAATTTCTCACTTGGTGAATTTTAATTAATTTATGTACTCTACAATATATATATATATATATATATATATGTATTGAGATAACATTTAATATTTTAAGATTATATAGCATTTATATGGATTAGTTTTCTTATAAAATATGATGTTTTTATTTGCATATATACTATATTTTACTATTAAAAGTTTATGTTATCTAGATTTTCTTAGAACTTATTATACATAATGTATTTAATATAATAAAGAAATAAATAAATATTGACAAGATATAATGTTCAAAATATGGTTAAATAAAAATAAAGTATTTATGAAAACTTGTATTGTAGAATAATTATTTGTATTAAGATTGTCGATGTGTTATAATACACTACAAAAAGTGTGTTTTACATCACTTATTTTATATATTTACATTAGTTATAAATGATGTAAAAGAATTTTGCATCACTTAAATAAGTGATTTTGAAAGTGGTGATGTAAATACTTTACATCAATTATAAATACTTTACATCAGTTTAAGTAATTGATGTAAATATTTGCATCGATTATTGTAATCGATGTTAATTTGTGTCGGTTGCAAAAAATGATGTTAAAGATTTGAATCGAGTGGCTATGAGCCATATATTGTTGTAATAAGCTTGTCTTATCTAATCGGAGAAGAAGAAGAATCAGTTGAGGAAGCAAATGATGAATCTGGGATTGAAATGGTGGCCACAAAACCTAAATAAAAGAAGAAGAAGATGGGTTTAGTGAAGCACGTGACGTGTCCAATTAATATACTCCACAAATAAAATAGAAAATTTACTTTATTAGATTTATCCTTTTTGGTTTACAAGAGAATAAGTAATTTTCTTTTAGCAATATGTTAAGTCGCAATATGTTAAGTCTTTTAGCTATAAATAATGTATGCTCAAAAGAGAGCAAATCATCATCCAATAAATTCAAAAGAAACGTTTGTTAGAAATTCTTATTTCAAGTTTATTATTTCTTCCGCTATTCTGAGATCAATTTAGGGTTCTTCGTTTACACACCACAAATCCAACAGAGATGTCTCAGGTTCTACGAATCATCGACGAAGAAGAAATGAAGGAGCAATCTCTGATTCTGTATAGCGAGAAGCTGGCGATTTGTTATGGACTGATATCAACGGAAGCTCCCAAGATGATTCTGGTTATTAAGAATCTAAGGGTTTGTGGAGATTGTCATTCAGTTGCTAAGCTATTATTTCAGCTATATGACAGAGAGATGATAGTGAGGGACCGGTATCGGTTTCACCATTTTATAAATGGTCAGTGTTCTTGTAACGAGTTTTGGTGAAAATTTCACATTTTCAAGAAGTCATTATATCAAGATCAGCATTGTAGAAGTATGTGGAGACGTAGAGGTAAAAATTGTCACTTTCTTTCTAATCAATTTTCAATCTTTGATAGTTGGTTAAATCCCAGGATATTCCTGGGAATCTTTAAGAATCATCATCACACTAGACGTCATCTCTTAGATCTTGGATTCTGAAGAATGGATTGTTGGTTGTTTCACTAATTCTAAATTAATGGATTAGGAGGTTTTTTAAACTTATGAATTATGAAAGACAATTTAAAATGGAAGCATTTTTTTATGGCTTTGACTCATTAGATACAATGTCCTAATAAGATCTTGTAAGTGAATTTCTTAAAAATTAAAAATTACTCCCTCTATTTAACAAAAAATATCATTTTGACACATTTCACACATATTAAAAAAACTAATGAAAAATCTATTTTACATTTTATTAATACATTAAACAAAATTTCTTTTTTTAATTAATACATTAAAATACTAGGGTTAAAACTAGATTTTTAATAAAAAAAAATTTGCATTGAAAATATAAAGTGACATTCTTTGTGAAACAAAAACAAAGAGTTAAAATGACACTTTTTGTAAAACGAATAGAGTAATGTTTCGAAATATTTTTCAAAAATCTATTATTATTGAGAACAAAACTCGGAAAAGAGTCAATTTCCCCCTACTAAATTAACTATGAATATCTCTTCTTTCACTGCAATTATGGATATATTACTTTGAACAAATAAATAAATTAGGCAACACATTAATATAAAAAGTTTTATTTTAGCCAATTAAAATTTCAATATCTAAGGGAAATAAAAAAAGGCGCGTTTTTATTTCTTCTTTGAATTGAACAGAACATATTGGTGGGCCCCACATGCTCAAAAAGGCATATAATTATTTCTTCATCCGTTTGGCCGCTTCCTTTCAAGCTTTTGAAACTCCCTTTTCACTCGTCAGCCTTTTTTTGTTTCACCTCGAAATCGCTCTTCTTCTTCTTCGTCTGCCTGATCTCTGTAAGTATACGCTTCGATTCAAATTCCAACTCTTATGATTCGAACTGTAAGATGCTTTTCGGATCTTCGGTTTCTATTTGAATTTTGGTTGGGAAATTACATTGTTTTTGCCGGTGATTGATGTTTCCTCTCTCCTCTTTGGTTTCTTATGAATTGCAGATTTGATTAGGCGTTACTGTGTGTTTGGGATTTTTTTTGTTTAGGACGATGAGAACAAAATGTCTAGGCTAAGCAAAGACATTGATTCAGCATTTCAAGGTGTTGGAACTAAAGGGTATGCTTCTTTTTTTTATTAGATCCATGAAATTGTTTTTTTTTTTTTTTTTTACTCTTCTTATGCTTAAACCATCTTTTCGTTTAGTGGCCTGGAGATTTGGTGCATCTATGATAATAATCAGCTTATTTCCATCCCCAAGTCTTCTTTCGGAAGATTCCACTCTGGAAATGCATACCTTGTTCTCAGCGTAAGTTGTATCTCTGACTTTACTTTCTTGTATAATACTTCCTTCTCATCATTTTCTTTCCTGTGGTGTGTACTGTGTAGACGGCTTTGCGGAAGATCGGATCTCCCCAGTATGACATTCATTATTGGCTGGGAAGTGATGCAAATGAGGTTGTATATATGGCAGATAAAATCTGGTGTTTTGAAGGTAGCATATTAAGATTTTTAACCTTTTTTTTTTTTATCTGAAGGTGGACTCAATTCTGGCATCTGACAAAGCACTAGAGTTAGATGCAGCACTTGGATGTTGTACGGTGCAATACCGTGAAGTTCAAGGTCAAGAGACAGAGAAGTTTCTCTCATACTTCAAACCTTGTATCATACCTGGTGAAGGGAAGTATTCGCCACAAAATGGATTGGCTGGCGAGACATACCGAATCACCTTACTTATGTGCAAAGGAGACCATGCTGTTCGTGTTAAAGAGGTAAGGCGTGTTTCGGCGCACTGCCCAGTGAAAAATTGATATGCTGTATATGAGGCTTGAAATGTTTTTATGCCTGTATAAAGTTGCAGGCTTGAAATTATGATTCCATATAAAGTTGCAGGCTTCAGTATATTATAATCATGGTTAGTTTATTGTACATTTTTCACTCTGAGTCTGAGTTTGATTGATTTTCCTTGATTTTTAAACTACACAAGGTGCCTTTTCTCCGGTCATCACTGAACCATGATGATGTTTTCGTTCTCGATACTGCATCAAAAGTTTTCCTCTTTGCCGGTTGCAACTCAAGCACTCAGGAAAAAGCCAAAGCCCTGGAGGTTGTGGAATACATGAAGGATAACAAGCATGACGGAAGATGTCAGGTCGCGACTATTGGTTAGATTTTTCTCTTCTTAACAACTCTTTTTTTTTTGGAATAAAGGTTTGAAAGAAAAGCAACAACGAATCATTTCTGTTTCTTGTAGAGGATGGAAAATTTTCAGGTGATTCAGATGCTGGTGAATTCTGGTCTTTCTTTGGTGGTTATGCTCCCATTCCCAAGTTTTCATCGCCTATCATCCAAGAACACACTCTACCTACATGCGCAGAAATGTTCTGGTGAGATTTGATTTTGTAAAATCACAACGTCTTTGATTCTTTTCATTTCAGCGTATAGCTCTAATACCCGAAATTCCTGTGCTTTGCGGAGCTGTTGTCGAAGATCATTAACCATCTAAAGATATATCATCAACAGGATAGATACTCGGGGAAATCTGCATCCAACCGGAACAAGTTCTTTGAACAAGGATTTGCTTGAAAAGAACAAATGCTACATGCTGGATTGTAACAGCGAAGTATTTGTTTGGATGGGAAGAAACACATCACTCACAGAGAGGAAGACATCCATTTCATCCTCAGAAGTAAGTAAATATTGGTGATATTTTCAGAAGAAACTTTAGAACAAAATGAGGAGACCAGATGTAGAAGGTTGCAGCACGATTAGTTACTATTGTGCATGACTTTAAAGTCATAATCTGTCGTTTCACATGTAATTCTATTAGTTTCTGCCAGAGCATCTGAGAGGCCAATCCTAATATACGATTTGGCATGTTGCTGTGCTCTAGGAATTTCTGCGAAAGGAGGGACGCTCGACTAGCACAAGTCTAGTACTTCTAACGGAGGGATTAGAAAATGCTAGATTCAGGTCATTTTTTGGTAAGTGGCCTCAGACCGTGGAGTCCAGCCTTTACAATGAAGGTCGAGAAAAAATGGCAGGTCTGTTTCATATTGCTCTGGTTCAGCAAAGAATACAAGAAAAAAGTTGTTTAACAAAACCGCAGATATCAGATTCTAAACACTTTTATGCAGCGATGTTCAAACGGAAGGGATATGAAGTTAAGGAGCTTCCTGATGAAGAAGATGAACCTCTCTTTACAAACTGCCGAGACTCCCTGAAGGTACTTCGTATCTAATACAAGTGACCAAACTGTCACATCTCTGAGCATAAGCCTGATAAATGGGATTTTTAAAATAACTTCAGGTTTGGCGTGTAGATGGTGATGAGGTCTCGCTTCTCTCCATTCCTGACCAGACAAAGCTATATAGCGGGGATTGCTATATCTTGCAGTATAAATACAGTTACAATGAAAGAAACGAACATCTATTATATGTATGGATAGGTTGCGAAAGCATGCAGGTACGCAGGCTGTAGCCTTTGCCTGTTGTTTCTTTTCAGTTCTTTTACTGTCAATCATTTGTGAGTTGTTCCTCTGTGAGCTTCATTCTGTTTTTTCACTTCATTGCAGCAAGATAGAGCTGATGCCATATCTAATGCTAGTGCCATTGTTGCTTCAACCAAGGGTGAATCTGTAATGGTTAGTTCCTAGCCAAGTCACAAAAATATATAACTGCTTTTCTCTGTTTTGGTTCTCTTTTTGGTTCAACACTGTAAACCAACTGACCTATTTCATCCAACATTCTTCATCCAGTGTCATATATACGAGGGAAACGAACCTGCTCGCTTTTTTTCAATGTTCCAGTCCCTAGTTGTTTTTAAGGTCAGTTTGGAGTACTACCTTGAACATTCAGAACTTTAGATTGATATGTGACTGTACTACTTTTGAGGCTCGTGGACAAATTGTTATACTAAAGTTGCAGATCGTTACCTTTTCCAGGGTGGTTTGAGTAGACGGTACAAAATGTTTCTAGTCGAGAATGCAAACAAAGTTGAAATATCTAATGGGAGAAAGGCTTCTCTTTTCCGTGTTCAAGGGACAAGCCCAAAGAACATGCAAGCAATTCAAGTTAATCTAGTGGGTTCTTTCGTACTTTCTGCTATTCTGATTTGTCAAAAATTACAATTTTGGTAATATTTCCTTGGCCCTTGACTTATTCTTAAGCAAACGAAAATCGTCCGCTGCAGGCAGCCACCTCCCTGAACTCATCCTACTGCTACATTTTACAAAATGAAGCTTCTGTCTTCACTTGGATTGGGAATCTTTCGTCAGACTCTGATCTTGGTGTTCTTGACAGAATGCTATATTTCCTTGATGTAAGTAACATTAGCTCTCAGTCTCAGCTGCTGTTTAGTAAGTTCATGACATACATGCGTTCTGGTTTATTAGTGTAATGTTCAGACTGATAGTAAAAAGTCTATTTCTTCGTTTCCATCCGCAGACATATTGGCAACCCATATCCATGAGGGAAGGAAATGAACCAGACACATTTTGGGATTTGCTTGGTGGGAAGTCAGAGTACCCAAAAGAAAAGGAAATGAGAAGACAAATAGAAGAACCACATTTATTTACATGTTCCTGTAATTCAGGTAATGGTAAACATCTCTTTGCATTTGCTCTTTTTTTTTTTTGTCATCTTATATTATTGTTTAGTTATGCCATGGTTCAGCTATACACACTTGTATTATTCCTAACGTAAGAGTGGTCTATGACTGGTTCGGCTCTTCTGTTCAGATGTACTCAAGGTAAACGTCATGTGTCTATTAATGCTATCTTTGAAGTGATTACAGATCAGCTCGGAATACTCTCATCTGATACCATTTTATGCATGAATTTCAGGTGAAAGAAGTATACAATTTTGTGCAAGACGACTTAACTACTGAAGATGTATTATTGCTGGACTGCCAATCTGAAGTGTATGTTTGGATTGGATTAAACTCAGAAATAAAGTCGAAGCAACAAGCTCTTACTCTTGGTCTGGTTAGTTTTGTCTTTATATCGCCTTCCACGTGCTACGTTTGCTGTTTTTCGGTGGTACTTCTGCACAGACATCAAGCAGGGTTTCATTTCTAGGACTATTCCTTTCTTTCGGTGTAAAACCATGACTTCAAACAAATATTTCGACTAATCCAAAAGTATATATAAGATTTAAGAATAAAAACTTTATGTTATCGAATGTGTCTTCTCTATTCAGTGTTTCTTAGTTTGTTCTACTCGTGAGATTGCAGAAATTCCTAGAGATGGACATGCTGGAGGAAGGTTTAACCGTGATGACTCCTGTATACGTTGTCACAGAAGGCCACGAGCCACCATTTTTCACCCGTTTCTTTGAGTGGGTTCCTGAAAAGGCAAACGTAAGGCATCTCCTTCCATATTGAAGCCACCTCAAACAGAGCGTTAGGAGATCCCAAAATGTTTTTATAGTAGTTTACTGAATTTCAAGTTTTAGGTATTTGTATACTTGCACTAATAATATGCATCGGAACATTGCAGATGCATGGTAATTCATTTGAAAGGAAGCTTGCTAGTCTGAAAGGAAAGAAGCCAAACACTAAGGTAAGTCACAGTTAAAACAAAACTTAATTACTTGAGATTAGCTCAGAAGGGTGAGTTCATCTATGGCTGTGAAAAACGTAAACTTGGGCATGCGAGAGGAGACCGATGTTTTAATAACTATGATTGCAAACTAGCCAAATATAAGAAAATGATCAATGTGTTTTTAAGTAGCTACAACATTTGTGCTTTCAGAGATCTAGTGGAAGCCCATGGAGATCACACTCGAAGGAGAATGCATCACGTGATTCAAGAAGTCGATCTGTGAGCTCAAACGGATCAGAGCGAGGAGTATCACCTTGCTCAAGCGAAAAGGTTCCAAGTTTGAGCTCTGCAGAAGACAGAAAAATCAGCAGCAGCTCCACTCCAGTTGTCAAAAATCTTTTCTCAGCATCTCTTTCAGTGGATACTAGTAATGGTAAGGTTTCATATGTCAACCATTTCACTGAAGCTCTTGGTTATATAACTCATAAGTATCAGAAGAATGTAACAGTCTTTTGATGATGCAGGGTAGCAGCGACAAATATATCAATTTTCTCAAAACTGTTATAATTGCAATTAAGCTCTTTTTGATGCTCGAAATCTCATATCAAAGCACTGGTTTCTGATGCAGGATCGGCGAGAAAAGAGTGGAGCTCCAATTCAGACATCTCTAAAGAGAATACACTCGGAGGAATCAATCTCGATCCTAGTCTAGAGTCACTTGCATATTCGTACGAACAGCTTAAAGTTGATTCTCAGGAGCCAGTGACAGATATAGATGCAACAAGAAGAGAGGTAATCCTATATATAGTAATTTAGATCTACTATGTATAACGTACGGTACGACCTATAATGCATTTTTCTTTCAGGCGTACTTAACAGAGAAAGAGTTCGAAGAAAGATTTAAAATGACAAAATCAGAGTTCTATGCACTTCCAAAATGGAAACAGAACAAACTCAAACTGTCACTCCATCTTTTCTAAAAAGACCTCACATTACAACAACACTAAGATCTTTGGAGCAAGATATGTTTTTTAGGAATTTACCCAATGTAACTGTAATGTTTCTGTTTAGTGCAGTGACCTTCCTGATATAAGTTGATGCTTGTTTGTTACAAATCACAACATCAAACAAAGAGACACCTACCAAATTTTATTGAGTAATTTGAACCAATTATGTAATCTCTTGAATCGTCTTAGTTACCAATTGTTAAGAAACTAGAATTCAACCCGCGCTAGTTATATAGCGCATAATAATTTTTTTTAAATAAATTGTTTTCAAATTTAAGTAAAAATAAATTTACCTGAATTTTATAATATGTTTAACCAATGCTTATATATAGAACTGTCAATCCGGACTAACATGTATACGTAACCTGTTTTACATTGAAAACATAACTCTAATATACACTGCTTAATGACTGTTTTTTTGTGGTCAGTTCACAAACTCTTTAAAACATCAATTTTCTCGTGTCTAGTTCTTTATAAAATTAGTAAAATATTTTCAAACTTTTGTTTTGATATATACTCAAATAAAATATAATAATCATAGTGAAAAATATTACAAAATCTTGAATATATTTTTTTGAATATGTATAAATTAATTATTATTTAATAATATCATAGTAATTAAAAAACTAAATAGTAAATAACCTATTTAATGAGAAATGTATACAAAAGACAATTATATCATTTTCTATTTCAATTATATTTTCTTATTTGTAATGCATTTCGTGTAATAATTTACAAAATAAAATTCATTTTTTAAAATATCTTCTTAAATAATATTATAAAAATTATTATTTCGGCTTTCTAATTTCTGGAATTAGAGAAAGTATATGTTGGAACTTTTTAATTTTTACAACCCAAATAACAAAATAACAATATAACAATAGCAATAAAATCCATCTATCGTTCATAGTCGCTTCATACTTTGATACTGCAACCAAACGATGTCGTATTGGGGAGTGACTTGAAATATGGTCTGAAAAATAATCATCGGAATCTGAAGAAGGATCGTCATTTGCTTCTTCAGCGAATTTGACCGGCGAGAACTGAAATCTTACCCAAAATGGATCGAAACGAAAGACCCAGAAGCATTCTGGAGTCATTAGGCGAAGAACTCATCGGAATCCTCACGCCTGTGTCGATATGTATGTTCACCGTCGTTCTTCTTGTCTGTGTCCTAAACTCCGACCCATCTTCCTCCTCCGCCTCTTTCTCCTCCATAGCCACCGCAGCTTACGCCGAGAGCGATTCCGATTCCTCCTGGGACAAATTCGTAGGTGCCTTCTTGAATTCTCTCGTTTTCGTCGCTGCAATCACTGTCGCAACGTTCGTTCTCGTGCTTCTCTTTTACCTCAGATGCGTTAGATTCCTTAAATTCTACATGGGTTTCTCGGCTTTCATCGTTTTAGGGAACCTAGGTGGAGAAATCTTAGTCTTGCTGATTGATCGTTTCAGATTCCCAATCGATTCCATCACTTTTCTCATCCTTCTCTTCAATTTCTCCGTTGTTGGTGTATTCGCCGTGTTCATGTCGAAATTCTCGATTTTGATCACTCAAGGTTACTTGGTTGTGATCGGTGTCTTAGTCGCTTACTTCTTCACGCTATTACCCGAATGGACAACTTGGGTCCTTCTTGTTGCTTTGGCACTCTACGACATCGCTGCTGTTCTTTTGCCTGTTGGTCCATTACGTCTCCTTGTGGAAATGGCTATATCGAGAGATGAAGATATCCCAGCTTTGGTCTACGAAGCACGACCTGTGATCCGAAATGACTCGCGTTTGGTTCAGAGGAGAGTTTGGAGAGAACGGAGATCTAGCCAGAATGATTCCAGTGACATTGAGAACGCTAGTGTAGACGAAGTAGTAAGAGTGGTTAGAGCAGCAGTAGAAGAAGAAGAACATGTGGGTTCGAGCGAAAGATCAGAGATATCTGTGCCGTTGATTGATCGTAGGCCTGCTCAAGCTGAGAATTCAGAGACTTTTCTTGAAGGAATTGGGTTGGGATCATCGGGTGCTATCAAGTTAGGGCTTGGGGATTTCATCTTCTATAGTGTTTTGGTTGGAAGAGCTGCAATGTATGATTTGATGACGGTTTACGCTTGTTACTTGGCGATCATAGCCGGTTTAGGGGTCACGTTGATGCTTTTGTCTGTGTATCAGAAGGCTTTACCGGCTCTTCCTGTATCGATCATGTTAGGCGTTGTGTTTTACTTTTTGGCGCGGTTATTACTTGAAGTTTTCGTTGTGCAGTGTTCTTCAAACCTTGTGATGTTCTAAGGATGAATTTGATGTACACTTTTGAGTACAGTTTTATTTGTTTCATCGAAATAAGTGTTTGGTTTTGATTGATTTACTATTGAAGCATGATAGTGTGTTCGTCCTCAACATGAGTTCATACTAGGGAAGAGTTGTGGAGGAAAAAGAAGATTTGGATCATTGGACCGAAAACCAGCCTAAGCTTGCTGTGTGGAGATGTTGAAATATTTTAACTCGTATGTGAAGTAGGACTGGGCAAATTATTCGTTAGATTCGCTTTGATCCGGTATCCGTCTCGATTCGATCCGAAAAATCCGGATATCGTAAAGATTCGAAGCAAAGCAAATACTAAAATATAGTATCCGTCTAAAACAAAGCAAATCACAAAAACTAATTTTAAGGTCGGATATCCGCTCCGATCCGTAAATCATATATATACATAATATATTATAAATTTATAATGTTTATTTACATTTTATGTATCTCTTTAATAAATAAAAAATGTCAAAAAAAAATATAGATGATAAAAATATATAAACTATATACTAATTAATAAAATATTAATAAAAATGTTTATATTAAAGTTTAAGTGAATATATTAACTTTTTGTATGTTTATTTTGTCCATCATTCTTTATATACGAAAAACAACTAGATGATTTCACTTTTTTCATCTTGTTAGTTCATATTAAATAAAAATGCACTAAAAGCTTTTTTTTTTAGTTTTTATTTGTATTGAATGGAACGCAATAGATATCCGCGAATATCCGCAAATATCCGTAAGTTTTCCGGATATCCGTATTTTTCTGGAACAAAGCAAATCACAAAATTAGATATTCGGTAAAAACGGAACAAATCACAAATAGTAAAATTTCCTGACATATCCGCTCCGTGTCCACCCCTAATGTGAAGTGACCACTTTTTCTTTATTCTTACTGAAAATAAATAGCAAAGCATGAACTTGGTTTTTGATTATCTTAGCAGGTAGTTCATCTCCTAAAAGAACATTTGGCCTATTAATGATTCGGTTTCCAAGAGAGAAATCAGAAGAAATAGATTTGACATTTTGATGAAACTGTAGGAAGCCTCATAAGAGCATGGGTGATTCTCTGGTACTTATTATTGACATTGTTGTCTTCTCGGTGAATCTCAGCTTCAACACCAACTTTGACAGTTTCAAGACATTTCAAATTTCCCAAGAAGTGCCTCATCTGTTTCAGCTCTCTACGAGTTCCTCCATACCCTGAAATGTTTAGAACCTTGACTTGACATGTCGATAAACAGCATACTTCCTTCTCCATCTTCTTCCTCTTCTTCTGAGGGATGCAAACACAGGCGTCCCCGCATCTATCTGTAACTTGGTGCAAAAGACCCTGAAAGCATATTGACGCAAGCAAAATTCATGTACAATTAATAATCTAGCAATCAAACGAATTGTGTATCAAACGAAATTGATATTTACCTTGATGACTAAAGTTTCGAGGTTTGGAGAGTTGATGAGGAGAAGTGGCACCACTTGCCAGCCTCTTTTTTTGTCACTCTCGAAAGATAAAGTAAGGAGGTTGTGAAAGACCGGCATTGATTTACAGCAAAATTGAAACACCTGATTTATAATTATCACAACCAAAACAAAGATATATAGAAAATTGAGACTTTCGTTAGCTAGCATTAGATTTGATTATCATGCATTTCAAATTGAAACAATCAAATATTAGAACAAGTGGGAAAACTGACCTCAAGAGAATTAGGAGACAAGTGAAGAGTTTTAATGTTGCTTATCCCTGCAACCAGATCCGTAACATCACCCAAAACTTCCTCTGCATCACCATCACTATCACTATCACTATCATCACCATCCTCTGTATCACCATCCTCACCAAAAACACTATCATCATCATCATCAACCTCTGTATCATCATCCTCGCCACAACCACTATAATAGTAATCCTCCTCACCATAACCACTATTATCATCCTCATCACAACCACTGTCATTGTCATCCTCTGTGTTATCATCCTCACCACCATCACTATCATCATCATCCACAACTAAAACTCGCTCCCAACATGATCGAAGATCCAGTCTAGCTTCGACAAGCGAGCCCAAATCAACAACATACTGTGTCGTGACATAACTAGTATAGTCAAGATACAAAAGACTCGGTGTCCGAAACCACTCAGTATCGGGAGCCTCAAGGTAACCAGGAAAATGGTACAAGATGGTCAGTCGCTTAATGGAAGGACTTGACACAGCAATGGAAGGACACGACACCATCACATTCGAAGACGAGAAATCACCATAGTGTAGGACTAATTCCTCAAGCACAGGGCAGCCAGCGATGAGAAACGCGTACATCTCATTATATATTTTTATGGAATTTTCCCTATACACAAGCCCAATTGAGAGAGAAAGAGTTTTTAGCGCTGGGAAAAACACTCCCCCAAGAGGAAGAACACCATCAGGATAAAACCCATTGGACAATGTGAGCTTAACCAGTGTGCTGCTCGTGAAGAACTCCGTAACTAGACAATGCACACATACGGTCTCCAAGTGAAGTTCCAAGAAGCCGCACTCCAGGACAGTGCGAATCCAGCTGTCCACTCGAGATTTTTCGTGCTTATGTTGACAATTCAGAGAGAATCTCTTGACGATTGAAGAAGAGTTGCTTAAGAGAGCGAGTGTTTTGTCCACGAAATCAGAGAAGCCACGAGGATCACCACTTGCGTCGTTGAAATCAAGGCTGTCCACAAGCGCAAGCAGATTCCTCCACCTCTTGGACAGAACCGATGTGGAAGCAGCAAGTTTTGTCGGAAGCAACGACAGGATTTTGCCAAGAACCTCATCTGGCAGGCTGCTAATTAAATCTCTAGAACCCATGGAGACTCTTTGGGCAGACATAGATTAGGGTTTTTAATTGAACCTATCCAACGAGAAATTCGATTAGAGTCACAAGTTCAGAAAATTTTCGTCTCAATCCCAAAAGGAAAAATACCCAGACAAGGAAATCAACAAATTTGAAGAAAGGGATCAAATGAGATTCCTCAGAATCGCCATAGTAATTCAAAACGATGTAGTTGAGGTCGAAGATAGAGGGATATATATATATATATATATTTATAAAAGAGAGAGTAAACTTACGATTGGGAAGGAAACTAGAAAAGGTATGCGCAAGGACTACGGATGTAACAGGGAAGATCGAAGAAGAAGAAGAAGAAGAAGAAGAAGAAGAAGCTTACGTGCTTTGGTTTAAGAGGAATCGACGAGGGATTTCGAGAGTGAGAGATCTAGAACGCAGCGTTTTACCAATAATGATGT
This sequence comes from Eutrema yunnanense, assembly GCA_002933935.1. Taxonomy (NCBI): domain Eukaryota; kingdom Viridiplantae; phylum Streptophyta; class Magnoliopsida; order Brassicales; family Brassicaceae; genus Eutrema; species Eutrema yunnanense. Next base: position 115,041 of record PKML01066486.1, on the reverse strand, counting down.
GGCATATATAATTTCTAAAACATCTATATAATATTATTTAAAAAGAGATTTTTAAAAATAAACTTAGTTTTTTAAGTTATTACATAATATGTTATTAAAAATAAAAAACGATAATTGAAATAGAAAATTATATAATTATTTTTTAAAATTATTAATGAAAATATAAAAAGGTATTTATTTATCATTAAAAATGTTATTTACTATTTAGTTTCTTAATTTTTTTAAGGGCAATTCTACAAAATAGCACCAAAAAATTTAATGTTCAATAATTTAGCACCCAAGGGTGAAAGTCACAAAATTAGCATTCATTAAAGGAAAAAGACTCATTTAACCTTGAACACAGATTTGATTATTCGCGACACCATTCTTCATCTCGTCGGAAAAACTTTCTCATCTTCATCTCGCCGACAAATTGTTCCCGGAGCTATCATTCCCTGATCTCGAAGCTTTCCCGACTCCATTCTCTGATCTCGAAGCTTTCCCGACGCCATTCTCTGATCTCGAAGCTTCTCATAGCCCAAAATCGAGGTATTTTATC
>PKML01066486.1:48046-106675 GCA_002933935.1 Eutrema yunnanense | reverse complement strand
TAAAGTATTTATCTCTATATTATTTAAGAAGTCATTTAGGAAAATGAAGTTTATTTTGTAAATTATTACATATTATGCCATTACAAATAAAAAAATATAATTAAAATAAAAAAAAATATAATTGTCTTTTAAAATTATTAACGAGTGTTTATTTCTCATTAAAGATGTTATTTATTATTTAGTTTCTTAATTATTATGATATTATTAAATAATAATTATATATATTCGAGATCTTACAATATTTTTCATTATAATTATTATATTTTATTTGAATATATATCAAAACAAAAATTTGAAAAATACTTTACTAATTTTATAAAGAATTAGACACAAGAATTTTGTTTTTTTAAAGAGTTTGTGAACTGGCCACAAAACCATAGTCATTAAACGGTGCATATTAGAGTTATGTTTTCAAAATTATAAGTTTTTGCGGATCAGCCCGAATAATATTTTAGTTCATTGCAAAACGGGTTAAATAGACAGGTTAGTCCAAGTTGACATTTCTATATATAATCATTACTTATACATATTATAAAATTCAGATAAATTTATTTTATCTTAAATTTCAAAACAATTTTTAAGAAAAAAATATCTCGCGCAATATAAATAGCACGGGTTGAATCCTAATTTCGTTTAAACTGCAAAAAAAGTTTAGATTGATCTTTTTTGTTGGGCAAGTTTAGATAGATCATTTTAACAAAACAAAAAAAAAAGGTTTAGATGGATCATGAAAAACAAAAAAAATATTTGGGCCCCTGTCACTTAATTTTGGCTTCGTTTGTATTGTAGCACTTTAGAAATGTTGAAAAACAAGTTGTTACTTTCGTTTGTGAAATATCCATTTTACTTTCTAGATCTTTTTTGTGTCTACTGTTCATGTCAAATTTTGCGGTCCCCAACTCAGGATGTCTCTCTCTCTTCAGTCACCCTATGAACGCAAAAAAACCCCAAAACAAATCGGAAACAATGAAAACAGTGAAGAAACAATAACATATTTACACCAATCACACAAATAACGTAATCAAATTACCTCTCACTTATAGAATAAGACTTTAGCAAACATTGTTTGGACGACACAACCGCCGTCGTCGGGAAGTGACATCACCAAAAAAACTGTCAATAGATGCCACAAATCCCGTAAAACTACTCAACCCGAATCCTGCATTTTTTTTTTTGATTATTCAGGGGTAAATCCTAGGCCCATGGAGAGGCTCATACTAATCCCCTGAGGATGTACCACCAACGGGCTAAGCGTACACCCGGGTTTGCAAATGGGGCCTAGACATTAGCTCCATATCCCATTTGGCCAAACTAGCAGGAACTTAGTTCCCAACGGGAATCGAAAATCCTGCATTTTCCTTCCTTTTTTTTGAATAATCTTTGGTAACAATCAGATTTTTTTTTGGGAAGGCGGTGGAGGAGAGAGAGCGAGAGAGAGCGAGAGAGAGAAGTAGAGTTATAGCGGGTATATTTTAAACATTTCAGGTAATAAATATTCGAAACCGATTAAGATCAGAAAAAGTTTGGGTATTTTCCAGTTCTTAAATTTTGGAACCGAACCGACCCAGAACTGACTGGTACCGAACCAAAAATATTTCGGTATCTACCTTATAAAGAGAGAAGGGGTGCTCTCCAGGTTTGACACTTCATCATCCCCCTATTGGTCAATTTTTTATTTTTATTTTTCTTTAAATTAATTGCATATTAAAAATTAATTGGCAATTAATAAATTGATATATGCCTCTTATATATTATTTAACGTTATGAGATATTATTCCTAACATGCATTTTCAATATGTTGGCTCATCTTATTATTGAATCATCAATTTCAAGTTGGATCGGCAAAATCAATGATAATGTAGAGTATCATGAAACCAAAGGAAATCATGAGATTTCTATCAACTACATCCATAATAGAAAGATATGAAATCAAAATAAAATTACATAACAACGTTCCGTCAGTCACGGCGTGGTTAACGGAGCAACCGATGAAAACGCCGTCGATCAATTCTGTGACTTGAACGGCGAGGATTGGTCGCAGATATGGTCGGATTTTGCGTCGGCGAAAAAGAAATTCGCGTCGACATCATTGCAGAGCCGGCGAGAGGAGGGAAGTGAGAGAGGGTGACAGAGAGAGAGAGTGTTTGAGGTGAGAGAGAAGCACGTGTGTGGGGAGGTGACCAGGACGCGTGAAGAGGGATCCTTTCTGGATTTTTTCCAGTGTTTTTTTTAATTTTTATTTCAAGTCAAAGAGAGAGAGGCGATCATGTCGGGTCCGAAAGAGGCGCGACTTCAGGCCCGTTGGACCCGGCCGGAGAGATTTCGAGATTTAACTTCGACGGCGTGCATTTCTCGGTGCCGCTCGGTAGCGTATACTCGAAAAAGAGTCAGAAAAGGAAGAAGCGTCTTTCATGGCACCCGATTTCCAGGGAGAGGAAGCAACGGCCCTGGGTTCTTCCGGTGTCGAATTTCATCGTGGCTCTAAGAGAGAAAACACTGTGAGACCCGACGGCGGCAGCGGCGTTATCGTCAAAGCTGTGTTAGCGGCTGCCGGAGTAAATGCAAGTGGCGGAAGCGAGAACAATTTACAGTGGGCATTGGAGAAAGCAGGAGAGGACATAGTGCAATTAGCGGTTTAAGAGAAGCAAGGATGACTTATCGCTGGGATCTACGATGTTTTCAATGGACCCGACGCTCCAAAAAATTTTATGACTAATCTTTACCGTGATGTACATAGTGAGTTAAAAAAAAACCCGCGCGTAATGCGGGTGTTCTCCTAGTTTATATAAATCTTAAATTTTCATATCCAAAATATCTGAAACCGAACCGAATATATGAATGTCCATGTTAAGAGAACGTGTTAACTAATTTTTAATTATTTAAAAATGTTATATTATTGTTTATGTTTTAATAATGTAATCGTCCACACAAATACTCCTTGGAAAAATTTGAACATGGATGAATTTGAGAAGAAAATAAAAAAGGAGAGAATGGGAAGATGTGAAACAGCTGTCAAATCAATGTCGGAAACGTTGACTTAGATTGGAAAATTCTGACAAAAACAGGCAAGACTTTAATAGTTTCTAAGACTTTGGTTGGACCACACATTCTCAATTATTTAGTGAAACTTTCCACTCGCCGAATTACAAAAGATTTCCATGTCCCCCTTAATTTTGTCTCAGAATAATTTACCTAAATCATAGGGTTTCATTAACATTTTAAAAATCCACATTATGTGATTTGTATATACATTTAATCATTATTGAGCCATTGAGGTAATGATCCATGTCTTAAATTTTGCATTTGACATCTGTGAGATGTGCCACTCCCCAGTCCCCACGTAAAAAGTTTGAACTCCCGAGGGGTTTTTATGGGTAAAATTATAAATTTATTTAGTTGATAAGATTCCAAATAATTTGATTTTGTAATACACAAACTTCTCAGGGGCTAAGTTTTTATGGTTAACTATTTTCTTAAATTTTTTTTTATAAAATAATGCAGTCTCTGTATTTATATTTGGTATATGCCTATCAAAAACTTCTCACTCTCTCTTCTCTCTCTCTCTCTCGCGGTCTCAGCCAAGAACATGAAGCAAACCTTATGCCTCACAGTGTGTGCTTTCTTCTTCATCTTCCTTATTTTTCCCACAAGTTCGTCTGCAACTCGAAGAGGTATGTTGAATATAGTAATGATTTTTTTTTTTTTTCATCTTCCTTCAATTCTAAATCTTAATCTATAATTAGGAAAAGAGGATCCAAAGCTGAATCCATTAGTTTCAGCTATACCAGTGGAAGATGACCCGGTTGATGTAAGTCCATCTAATTTTTGTTCCCATATTTTGCTTTTTTTTATATATATTTTCCTAGAACCTTATAAAAACCACCTAAATTATTTTCAGATGCATACCAAGAAACTTTTGCATTTGATTATTTTCTTTAGCATTGCCTAGGTTTTACGTTCCTAAATTGAAATTAGGACTTCAAAATGAAATTTATCTCTGCGATTTAATTTTTCATGTTTTACAAGATAAGAAAGACAAAAAAAGATATGAGAAACTTGATGGTGTATATATAATGCCATTAGCACACACAAAAAAACTTGATGGTCTATATTCTCCTAATTGCTAGACACAAGATCTGATTATTGCGAAAATAATAGAGTTAATGAACTTATTTAATTAAAGTAGTTTGTAATGCAGCCTCAGAGATTTTAATCCGTGCATTTTTTTCTTCTTATATAATATAATTAATATATAGAATTTGATGGGGATGGATTGTTGCGGAGGAGATGAAGAATGCTTGAGGAGAAGAATGATGACGGAAGCTCACTTAGACTACATTTACACACAGCACCATAAGCATTAACACTTAATTACATTATAATTTGGTAAAACACGTATGTGTGTGTTAATGTTATTTAGATATGTATTGTGTATGTAGGGTCAACGATCTATTTCTCTTTCGTAACAATCATATAACACTAAATCCACCCGAAAGTTCTACCTAAAACTACAACATCAGTTAATAGTTCTTAATCTATTTTCACACAGACAAAAGCTTTTATCGATCTCTACACCAATTTTAAAATTAAGCCGATCAAATCCGATCTTAAACCAACCCAAAACCCGACCCATAAACGATCCGACTTGACTCTTTGTCTCGACTAGGCCTGGACATTAAAACCGGAATCGAAATACCCGAACCGGAACCAACTTGAAATATCCGAACCGGAACCGATCCGAAATTACTAAAATACCCATTCGATCCTACTCATTGATACCCGTGGGTATCAAGTAATACCGGAACCGAACCAAAAACATTTTGGATACCCGAATTATCCGAAATATAATTATATACCCAAAATATAAAATATATATCAGGTTTTCGGGTATATTTTAGGCATTTCGTGTAATAAATACCCGAAACCGATTAAGATCCCAAAAAAATTGGGTATTTTCTAGTTCCTAAACTCTCTACCCGAAATACCCGAAACCGCACAGTACCGAACCGGAACCGAACCAAAATCATTTCGGTACCTATATGGATCCTAAACCTTTCTACCTGAAATACTCGGAACCGAACCGAATACCGAATGCCCAGGACTAGTCTCGACCTTCTTTTTCTTCACCCGTAAAGCTTAATCACCAGTAATCTACCGTCCCGACCCGAATCTATGTTTCTAATTAAGCTTGTTGAGAATTAGCATAATCAAAACAGATGTGGAAAGTACACCGTAGGGGTGGAACTATTATCCGGGATTCGATATCTGATCCGAGATCCGCTCCGATCTGCTCCGAAAATCTGGATATCCAAGGGGATCGGATCCAGATCCATATAGTTAAATTATAAGGTATGGATACCCGGATCTGAATCCTTTAAATATATTAAAAATTTATATTTTATTGAGTTTTTTTATATATGTATATATATAAGTATTTAAATAAAATTAATTTTTTTTTATAATAACAGATTTTTTTTTACAAAATATTATATAAAAGTTTAATTTTATTATTTTTTTAATATTTTAATATTATTTTATTTTTTACAGATATGAATATCCGAAGTCCGGATATCCGGAAGCTCCGGATACGGATCCAGATATTTCAAAATTTACCGGGTATCCAGAAGTTCCGGATATGGATCCAGATATCCCAAAATTTCTCGGATATCCGAACCGTCCCACCCCTAGTACACCGTTGTACACAAAAGCCCATATTAAATTTTAAGTCACATAGAAACAACAAAGCTTTATGTACATAAACCCTCAAATTAATCACCCGTATTTACTTTGTTGAAAACCAAGATTGTTTTTTTCTAAATTTCCTGGCGAAAATATCTAATCACCCATCGATTACGCTTATATCAATTCAACAAACATTTTTTTTAAAAAAAGAACCTCAAGAAGAATAAATATCTTTTGTGGCGTGAGACACTCACTCGTTGATATGATAAACGGTTCAATCTCAATCACAACTATGGAGTAAAAGGACATGACAGAAAAACCTCAACTTCAAATTTTTAGCAAAAAAAAAAAAGCTCAACTTCTAATTGTGTCTGTACAAATGATGTATGATATATGGATTTTATGAGATAGATTTTTGTAGTCTTGGGACATGTTTCTATGGTAAGACCATGAACCTTCCGTGATTAGTTGAACGATTTCTCCTTAACTCAGGCATAGATATATTACTATTACCTTCTTTCATACCATTTGAAGGCTTGTCCTCCAGTTTATTCACGAGTGAAGTGTCCTCGTGAGCATAAATCGTCCTGCGTGCGCGGTATACGGAATGAAAGTTAACAAGTGTTTTGATTATATGTTATGAAAGATCTTGTAGAGTTTTATAGTAGTAACCTTAGTTTGTGGTTTTGGGAGTTTCTAGAGAAGTTTCTTTGTGAGTTCTTCAACTTCAAAGGTGGTTCAACGAGTATATGCTCGTTGTCCGCCTCTGAGGAATCATCACTCTTGAGTGTTGTTGAATCTGATTTGTCTCCGGTACAGAGATCAGAGAACAAGCTGATACCAACGTCGATGTTTTGGTATCTTGAGTGCATCACATTGTGGTTGTTCCCTTTTTGGGACTGATAACTTCCGACCTTTGCTTCAGAATCCGTCTCAGAACGCAAACTGATCCCAACATCGAGTTTCTGAAACCTACCCGGCGAGGGTTGCTTTGCCTTGGCTTTACTGCTCTCTGCTTTGGTCTTCTTAACACCACCTTGGCGTATGTTAAGTGCATGCCTCATGATATGTTGCTCATCAATCTCGGGGAAGAGCTTTCGAGCGCTTAGCTTTTGATGGTTGTGAAATGTCTCTGAGGTGTTATCGCGAGGATCTACACGAAGCCTGTTTTCCGCTGATGGGTCAGTTGCAAAGGATTTGGCTACTGGTACTCTAGCTGGGAAAGGTGTTCTTGAAACCGGAAGGTTTTGAGTAACGTCGGGCTTATTCCTGCTTTTTATGGAAGATCCTCTATCTGTAGATAATGACCTCCTACTTGGAGGAGATGGTGATCTCGGATTTAACCTCTCTTCTGCTAGATTTGGCATCTTTGGGCTTGCTTCTCTGTTTCTCAATGCAGATGGAAACCTTGACTTTCTCTGCTTGCCAGTTGAGCAACTTCTGGTATTGTCATTTGGATGTGGACTTTCCTCAGTCTTTGTTCCAGCACCGTTACCATATTTTGGGAGATGGAAAGGAGAAACTGCTCTTGGTCTCTGACATTCATTTGTGTTCCGGATGCTACCCGCTCGCAATTGTTCAAGCTCTGCTTCCTTCTTCTCCAATGCCGATTTGAGGCTGGATATCTACAAATGCGGAAGAAAGACTGCTTACCATATATACTTTTTTCCCTTTGCGTAACGAAAATGAAACGGGTGCTGTATATACCTCATCTTTAAGCTCTCGAATTTCGCCAGTTTCTTTGTTTGATCGTGCTGCTCCAAGTTCGATGGACGCAACTCTTTGAGCAAACTTAAGGGTGCTTATAGTCTCTCCTACCGCGTTAACTTCAGGGTTAATATGCACAAACATTAAAGTTTTGGCTTGCCCACCTGCACATAATTTCATAGACGATAGATGAAGCCACAAATGAAAACAAGAACACGGTGAAAAATGATTTGCAAGACCTTGTCTTAATGTTTACCTAAGGAATCCTGTAGAACTTGTGTAAGCTTGCTGTTTCTGTATGGAACGTGGGAACTCTTTTGCGCAAGTGCTGAGATGACATCTCCTAGTGCAGACAATGATTTGTTTATGTGTTGAGCTTCTTTGAGTCTCTCACCCACGGCTTCCGATTTTTCTACTCTTTCACTCCCAGCTAAATCCACTAGATGAAGGCAACCTCTTAAGATGGATCTTGAGGCCAATTCTTTTCCTTGGACATGAACCGTTAAGACACTGCAGAAGAATATTCATCAACTCAACGACTATTACATGATCATACGAAGAGTTTAGAGCGGCGGAACTAAGATAATTACCTATGAGAACGGCTGCTCCTCTCATTCAAAGCGGTGGCGCCTACTGCGCGATTCTTTTGGCCAATCCTCATCAAATCAAGAACATCTCGAGTACTAGAAACTGGAATCAGGCTTGCGTCAGGTACATTAAGGCCATTGAGTTGAGAATTATTGCGTATTTCTAACGTGAGAAGCTAGTCAAGGATAACTCAAAGAGAATACGCCGGATAACTCAATAGAACTCAAGACTTTCTTCATTATAAACTATATGAAAAGGATATCTTCTGGAAGAACCATCACTGACTAGTAAATCTCTAACTTGTTCATTGTATATTTCAATCATTTGGACTCCAATTTCATAAGTCACCACATGTGTTCTTGCATTTGAAAGCTGGAATAGATCACGTAGAGCTCGGTAGTTCACGCCCCAAGTTGTCTCAGTCATCAGATCTGGCCCACTCTGCCAAGGGAAAATAAGACATAATAATGTAAGACGGTTTATGAAGTCACACTGCAAGCAGATGGAAACGGTCATACCATCGTATATGTTTTCCCTGAACCAGTTTGCCCATATGCGAAGATGCAGACATTGAATCCATCAAGAACGGACCTTATTACCGGTTGAGTGTCCGCGTAGATTTGCTCTGGTAAGTAAGTAAATAAACAACCATTTATGTGTATGAAGATAGAGAAGAAAGCAACATGAAAGTAGTTAGGTGGTGCAAAACCAACCAATTATAAGCTAAACCAACTTGTAGATGGTTAGTCAATAGAAGAACAACAAATTATACATACCTTGTGATACATTCTGTCCAAATACTTTGTTGAAGGCAAAGATTTTCCTTGCATCTTTTTCCTGCTTAAAAGGATTGACAATCATAATATTACCATTTTCTCCGATATAATCCACGGTTGATTGCATATCTTTTGTTCCTTGTAAGAAAGGTCTGACTCTGCAGTAGACTCTAATGGTGCCTATACAACAATAACATAAGTCAATACACTATAAAGCACTAAGAAAATTCAAATGCAAGGGATGTAATAGGTGGTGGTACCTTTAAGATCTTGGACCTCATTGTAAAGTAAGCGATTTTCCTCTAGAACCTTGTGGTAAGAAGAAGATGTAACTTCCATGTCCTTAACGTGATGAACTGCTATAGAGTGGTGATGGAGATTTAAAATGTGATCTTAAATTACAGAGAAGAGGAGATTTGGGTAAAGTGAAGATTCCATTACCTATCCGTTGAAGCTCTTCTTGCCATTCTGACTGCATTTGTTTAACTTGGCATCTTGTTTCCACAAAACATGATTTTACTTCCTGTAAACATGAATGCAAGTAAAGATATGAGATATCTATTGCGCAAAACTCTCTTGAAGCTTTCACCACCATTCAAGAATTAACCAAATAATAAGATGTCCAAAGATCAAAAGCAACAAGAACCAAACTTCTAGTATTGGAAAGGATAAATTCTTACCTCCAGCTCTTTCTGTTGAAGACCAATAGCTTCTGAATGAGCAGGAGAAAACTCACGGATGCTTGATCCAATAATCTCAGGCTTACCACCACACTTACAAAACTTTGAAAAATCCTTTGACACCAAATCTTTTCTGTGCCTAAGATATCTGAAGATTGCTTCTAAAAACTCTGATCTTGATAGATCCCCGTTATCGCATCTCAGTATCTTCCTTAGAAACGAACCGAGCTGCAAGAAGATACCAGAAACAAATTATGAACCGCGTAGAAATGTCTCAACATTCGAAAACAATTACATGAAGAGTAAGAATTACCTGAGTCCCCTGAGAAACTAGTATTGCAGAGAAATCCTTAACTACCCTGTTGAGCAAAGTATCAATCACCTATAATATAACCAAAATCTGAGAAGGTTAAAGAAAGATTATCCTTGTAATCTTGATTTATTATTCTAGTCTTCTTAATGATTGATTCAACAGGAGTTAAATGTTTAATCTTGCAACCAAACTCAACTCAAACATGTCTTACCTACCATTTCATTTAAAGGCAGCTTGTTGATCCCATCACTCTCCTTGAGGTAAGCATGTAGAAGCTGAAGCGCGAAATGATCGAAAAGAAAGGCCATGGAGATTGCAGTTTCAGATTCCTCAGTTGAGATCTCATTAGAAAGGTGAAGAAAATCCAAAAGCTGGTCATACTGAGAAGACTCAGATTCGTCCAAAGAGACAGACTCATCGGTGTTGCTTTCGCTACCGAGAGACAAACTCGTCGAAGAGCCTTTTGGATTTAAAGAGACTATCCTCACAGTTCCTCCATACCTCCATACTCCAACTCCACCTGCTTGTTTCCACTCGTAAAACCCTTTCAAACACAAAATGCAATCTACTACTTTGTTCGACGAACCTCCCTGCAAAAACAAACAATATTTATGAAAATGCATTATCACAAAAAAAAAAAAACAGAGAATCATTTACCAAATACAGAATCTGATATTGAAAACAAAAACCTTTTCGAGATCAGAAGCTCCAAATGTTAAAAGCTGCATATCCTCTACAGCTTTAAGAAAGTTTCTCATGTTCTCAAAATATTGAATCGCGGATTGAGCCGCTCCATCCGCGTATTGAATAGCTAATGTGACAGGATTCTCCACCACCTAAGCTCAATAATGAAAAATAACAAGAAATCATTCGAAGTTGTAGAAGTCGATAACAAGAAATCAACGAATCAAGTCAAATATCGATCACAAAAACCTCTTGATCAAGTAAAATCCCACCGGAAAACGAAAGGTAAAACCCTATATCATCGAATTAGAGGAGTTGAGAGATTATAAACCGGACCTTGAGAACTGAACCGGGATTGACTCTGTTGAGGACGTTGCAGAGAATGAGGCCGTTGCGGAGGGCGAGGCAGAACTCCTCTTCCAATGGTTTTTCCGGCAGTGTCTCCGCCGCGCATTGGTCCATTTGTCTTAGCCATGCCACCGCTTGGTACCTTCTCTTAGCTTATGATTTGTGACAATTCACAACACCCAAATACATTTTATTATTCAAAAGTATAAACAAATATCTTCTAACGGAAACGTAACGCGGGAAATGAATTGGACCTAGTTTCCGTTATTATTGTCGTTTTGACAAATATCACAAATATCTTCTTATTATATATGTGTTTTTATTGTCGTTTTGACCACTTATTTTTGCTTTATAAAGAAAATATTGAAATTTGTGATAATTTCAATATTTTCTATATATGTATATTTTCTTTTTCATCTATAGAAAATATTGAAATTCCTGCAATTAAACAATAGAACTGCGAACCGTTAGCCAGACTTTTTTAAGAGAAAAACATCATCAAAATTCACTTTTTTATATATATATATCGTCCTTTCAGTGTGTAGCTAGTTGTATTTTTATTATTTTCTATACTTTCATATAATCTTGAATTCTATATAAATAAAGATAGATGTTAAAAAAAAGAGGACAATTATGATGACTCGAACTGTTTAGTCTCATAGGATTATTATTTTTATTTAGGTCATTGTATTTCAGATTAAGTTTGAACATCTAATATACAGAGCCGGATCTATTCTTAAACAAATAAACTTTGGATTTGTAGCCGTCGAACATATATACTTTATATATTAAAGGCCAATAAATTGGTGTAATGTTTTTGGTTAAAGCCTCATTTTTTTTTTTGTTAAAGCCACTATGTGATGAAGAGAATTGAGGAGTTCGACATTTCCAATAACCTTTTTTTTTTGTAAACCCATTAATAATATATTATAGACCTTCAAAACAAAAATTTGCTGATGTCAAAAAAAAAAAAAAAAATTTGCTCGGAGCTTTCGAATTGAACGGTTCAGAATATATTATTAGAGTTGACAAGAAAAAAAAAATAGAAATAGAAGAAAAAGGATTTGGGAGATTATAGAAAATTTGAAATGTATGACCACAATAATATAGTCATGGTGAATAGTTGTAACGTATTACGTATATGTATATCCAACAAACATAAAGTAATAATTAATAGTTTGTGGTGGGTAACCCTCTAATGAAAGCCATTTCATAAAGCATTTTCTAAACAACTTTCTCTAATTCAAACCCAGCGAATTTTTTTTTGAATAACAAAGCTAATTATATATGGTCCATCCACAACATCTATTTCTTTACTTTATCTGTTTTTATCTTCATATTCATAATGAAAACAGTTTTAAGAAAACAAACAAACAATGATGAGACAAACCTGTTTCTTCAGCTTTTCGTTGAGCAAGCTCATAATCTCCATTGCTTGTGGACACCAAACCCTTTAATCCTCTCATCAGTTCTTGTGGCATTTATTTTGCTTTCTTCTTTAATTAATTTTCTGCTGATTTATAAGTCTTCTTCCAAAAGATAGTACTATTCTGAAAACAATTTCATCAATAAGCATTTATCAAATTGAGCCAAAATGAAATGCTTCTTGAATCCATTTTGCATTTTGCACAGTAAATTTTAACTTTTAGAGACAACTCATTTGCTTAGAGGCAAAAAGACCACAATGTAATTAAAAAAAAACTGAAAATCAAACCCATAGAAGAAGTGGTAGATCTCTAAACTAATAATAATTCACATACAAAATTGAGTATTTATCAAAAATAAAAATGAGTATCTCTAATAGCAGGATTGGAAATGGAATAATAAGTAAATAATTACATGTATAATTAACGCTCTGGAGGAATGAAATTAGGTTTAGAAGTGGAACTAGAGAGAATTGATACGAACCATAATTAGAATGTGTAGAACCTGAAGGGACGATTGTTCATCGATCACACCATTCGAACCAAGACGAAGAACATGAGATGATGAGCTTTTCGACGTCGTAACTTCTAAGATGAGAAACAAGAGAGAGAGGGAGAGAAAAACAGAGAAAAGAGTGAGAGAGCATAAAGATTTGTCTAGAGAAAAATCAAGAGTTGGTTTCTGCCTTTTGCACTTTTGTTTTTTTATAACGGATAGAAGAAGATAGAGAAAGAGAGACGTGTGTAGAGAAAATCAAGTGTTGGTTCACTGTCTTTTGTTCATTTATTATGTTTTTTTTTTTAACGTTAAACTTATTTTGTACTTTTTTATCAGAATGTATTTTGATTTTGAGATATTTGCACAACATGTCACTTTTTAAAAAATTTCTAGAGTTTTAGGCACTTTTTTTTTTAGTCACTTTTCGTAGGTTAAAATATCATTTTACGTCTCCTCTTATTTCACCGTGTATCGTATACCAACATACTATATATAGCAGAGGCAAACTTGGAAAAATTGGATAGGTACAGTAACCAAAGTGCTATTTCTCTAATTTCTTTTACAAAAAAAATCTAAACTCTAACAAAAATAGAAAAAGACAGAATGCAAAATCCCCATGTATTTTTTTTGTACTCTGCATTTTTTTTAACATTTTTTGGTTTTTGAACTCACAATCACTTTTTAAAAGTTTTATAAATTTTTAATAATTTGAACTTAATTGGAAAAATAGTACTTATTTTACTATTTATGATAATTTCACTCATGCATAGTATTGCGTGTATGATCGTGTGCCGTTCATGGGACTGTAAAGAAAGGAATAAAACGGTCATTTCGACGCAAAACGACAAAAAATACCAAAATTGCAAAAGAAGTTAAAATAAGTGTTTCGTGATGCAATTTTCTCTTTTTTCCTATATATAATATAATGTACTATTTGATATGATTTCTTTTTATAGGCACATTACATAGTTTTGCATTTTTTTATTTGATTAATTCAGGTAGATAAATATAGTTTTGTTTCTATTACATGAATATATCTTAATATCATAGTGTTATTACGAGGAAAATATATATCTACACAATCCATTAATGTATTTCCTTAAGACTATTAAACTGTTAAAAAATTCATGAAAATTTGATGATGCAGTATTATGGGATGGTTTTTCCCTTGATGATGCAGTATTATGGGATGGTTGACTATTTATATATTAAATTTGACACGTGGCCTGCATCCATGGAAGTCACCTGCTGAAAATTCTGGTCGTAGGTGGGCCTACCTGATACCTCACTAAGCAGCGTGGTATGCTTAAAACAATTATCTTTTCATATAGTAAATGGTATTTTTCTGCTTTCATCATCGTATTGCAATACAATATATATGTTTTTGGAATAAATTATGTCTATGACTATGTGTTAGGTGAGACTGTTTAAAAAAGAATAAGTAAGTATTTTAATTTATTTATTGTTGACAAAAAAAAAGAGGGAACGTTGAAACAAAAAAAAAACAAAAAACAGTTACAAAAAAAAAAAACAAAAACAAAAAAAGAGAGAAAATAATAGGGCGGCCAGCCTTTTCAAAAACAATCAATTGGTAATCGAAAAATGTTTCCAAATTTTGTCCTCATATACAATCGTTGGCATTGCAATTATATAACTGTGATTTTTATAAATTGTCGTGCATTTTAAGTTTTAATGCTTTGGATATATATTTCGAGGGGAAAAGAAAAAGAGGCATATATGAATTATGGACGTTTTTTTGTTATGGACTTTGGATCCTATTGAATTCAAATGATTACGGGCGGCATAATAAAAGCTTTTGAGATTGCTTTTTCACATTTTCTAACTGGCGGACCAACTAATTGCCACTAATCACAAAAAAAAAGATTTGCATAATTTGTTCGAACGTATTTGGGTCGTATACATTATATGGTTTCGAAAAGAAAAGAAAAAAACCAACAAAAAATAATATTACTTTAATATTTGTTACTTATATAATAGAATATAAGTGTATAATAGAATATCATACCACATCAAAAAATTAGGTTTTACAAGAATAGTCTAATATTTATAAAGCAATTTAATTTTAATATCGAAATAAAGTACTTTTTTTTGAATAACCATCTCATGGTGGTCCAATGGTTGTTAGGATTCGTCTTGTGAGTCTATGTTAGGATTCGAGTTCTCCCACGACGATTTCAAATATATATGGTCACTCATAAACACTTTTAGTGGCAAGAAAACCCGGATTTTTATGAATCTCGTGGATTTAGTCTGTATTTCGGTTTGAGATATCCACGGTTAACAAAAAAAAGTTGTGTTGGTGGACAAAAGTCACGGATTTGTGTATATCATTATCTTTATTTATTTATGTAATTGATTGTAAACTAAAAAGTAATATGGAATAACATGAATCAAGTGTAAATTTGTATAATTGTTTTGTCCAACAATATTTTAATAGTACAGTTATATCATATGGTTATGAGTTGAAACAAGGAAATAAAAAAAGGAAGGTGAAAATAAAATGAACAGACAACCCTAGCTAGCTTGATGTAGAAGTGTTGTTAAAAGAGAAGAAAAGGCTTGATGTAGAAGTCTTTGTTCAGATATGACAAAAGTAATTAGGTGTGATGAGATTGTGAATCAATCAATTAATTAGGGTTAAGACATTGAGATTAAAGCAAAAGGAAGAAGGAAAGAAGTATTTATGAGTGCAATAATGCTTTATTTGTTTGTTGGTCGCACTCGCATGGTCCATTCTTTCCCATCATTTGCGCATGAACCTCATATTCTTCATTTCTTTTCGTTTACCTTAAATTGCGCATATATTATCTGTGGACTATTATGGTATGGGCTTTAAGTGGCCCAAATGCTTTACCTGTGTAAGTGTTACACTAACAGCTTGGCTATAACAGCCTGTTAATAAATCATAGATTCAAAATACTTGGATGTTTACCATTTTTTGGGGTTAATTGTAGAACTAGACTCGTCTGTACGTGGATTTATAATAGGTTTTGCAATCCATGAAAATAAATTTAAAAATAAAAAGTGAAAAGCAAAATCAGATCATCCATAAAAGAAAATACAATTATTTATGTATTTTGATTCTCATATTTGTTATATTCTTTGATTTTCATTTAAATACATATTTTCAAATATTTAGGTTTTTATATTCCTAATTAAATAATATTCACTTTTTATTGTTTAGCTACTTATATATATATTTTCTCAAAATCTTGACGAATTGATTATCATATTCTTATTGGAACTAGAATGAACTTTGTTTTGAGCGGCTTAAATGAACTTTGTTTTAAATATAATATTATTAAGTTGATATTTAGAAATATTTATTTTAGAGACTATTTCATCGAATATGAGTAATTGATAGGATCCGGTTCCGAAAGAAAAAATATACCATTTCCTTTTCAATAAGCAAAATAATATTGAGAATCAAAGAAATATGTAATCGAAATTTAATAGATTCAGAAACCTACTTATCAAGCTATAGAATTTGGAAAACAAATATGTTTTCTCATGTTAGAGCACTTTCGCTTTCTCAATTTTTTTATTCACTGAATAGATTACTATTAAAAACTCAAAAGAGCAAAAGAAAGACATGTCATAAGGCCGAAACATCCACATGGACCCAATAAACAGGCGAAAACACAAATTTAAACACTAGAGCACAAAGGCTCAACAAACATAAAAAAGAAAGAAAACATAGCATAACATCTCCTCTATAACGTAGCACTTCTGTCATCTCAAATTTTATGGGTACTATTTTTTTTTTAATTATCGATAATATTTATTTTTCTCCTTATCTCTTATTTTGCGCGGTAAAATTAATATCTATATTATAAAAAAGAAGATATGTGGTGAACTTTTACGAGAAAAGAATGAACATATGATCTCTAAGGTCTCACTACTATCTTAAGAGATGTACATAAAATCGGAACACCATTTTATTTTCATAACTTCTAATTTAAAACAAATAACACATTCATATAAAATTAATATATAGATATTTTAACAACATTTCACTTTCACAATTTTTAGCTTAAAAGAATCAAATTCACATAATAAACTAACAATTTATTTTTAATTAATATAAAACCAATAAAATCTATAATTGCCCAAATCATATTTTCATACTGCAAAAAACGCAATATACTATAATCATGTAATGTTTATAGGGTGAATTACACTAAAAGGCACTTTTGCCACTTTTTGTTACAAAAAAGGCACTTTCAACTCTTAAGGCACTTTTTCACTCTTCATAGGTATGAAAACCCAATTTTGTCCTTCTTTTTTCTTCATCTATTTTTCTTTTACGCAAATTTCTCTCCCTTTTCTCTCACATCTTTCTCTTTTACATCTCACCTTAAACCAATAAACCATATCTCTCACATCTCTCTCTTTTACCCCACTTGATTTGTTTTCTATTTCTTTTTATAATGTGAAAGACATAAAATAATTTTCTTGAAACAATATATGATAATTCTATTTTTCAAACATTTTAAGATCCATTTTGCTATAGTTTTGATGTGAAACAAGAAATCTACTTGTAAATATCAAGAACTACATATACACATGACATCCACACGTGACCATCCACACATGGCCATCAGTAAAGTATTATCCACACATGACCATCCACGCTAGAAAATCAAAAATTAGAGTAAAATAAATATTATCTCACTTGATTTGTTTTCTATTTTTTTATAATGTGAAAGACATAAAACAATTTTCTGGAAACAATATATGATAATTCTATTTTTCTAACATTTTAAGATCCATTTTGCTATAGTTTTGATGTGAAACAAGAAATGTACTTGTAAATATCAAGAACTACATCAACACATGACCATCCACACATGACCATCAATAAGGTATTATCCACACATGACCATCCACACTAGAAAATAAAAAATTAGAGTACAATAATTATTACCCCACCTGATTTGTTTTCTATTTTTTTTTATAATGTGAAAGACATAAAACAATTTTCTGTAAACAATATATGATAATTCTATTTTACCAACATTTTAAGATCCATTTTGCTATAGTTTTGATGTGAAACAAGAAATCTACTTGTAAATATCAAGAACTATATCTACACAAAACCATCCACACATGACCATCCACACATGACCATCCACACATGACCATCAGTAAAGTATTATCCACACATGACCATCCACACTAACAATACGAGATTTTTATCTGTCTACACACAATTGTCCACGTTTTCATGTCCACGTCGATCTCGATTTCATATGTTTAGATTTCTTGTTTTTTTTTTCGAATCAAAACTATAGCAAAATAGATCTTAAAATGTAGAATAAAAAAAATTATCATTCATTGTTACCAAATAAATTGTTTTATGTCTTTCACATTATAAAAAAAAATAGAAAATAAATCAGGTGGGGTAAAAGAGAGAGATGGGGTAAAAAAAAAGAAATATAAAATAAATAAAGAAGTGAAAGCGATAGAGTAAAAGAGAGAGAGAGAAGGTATGAAGAAGATTCATGAGAGAGTAAAAAAATAGGTGAGTTATATACATAAGGGTAAAATTGTCTATTGCATCTAAAAAAGTGCCTTAAGAGTTGAAAGTGCCTTATCATGTAATACATAACTCAAAATGTGCCTTCTAGAGTAATTTTCTTATGTTTATAACAAATTGAGGAAACTTTAAAAAAATATCAATTAATTCAAAATAAAAAAATTTACCCTGCGCAGTAGCGCGGGTTAAATCCTTACATTAATCAAATCTAAGATGATGAGGTTTATATCACTTTAATTGCATCTTAAGCCATTAATTAGTCCCAAGAAAATACAGATAATTAAATCACTGATATATCTGCTGTTATAAAAGTTGAGGGGTTCGAGATGCTAATACAAATTCACTCATACTTAGGACCTTGACTAGTTGAGTTGGACAATAAGTCTTTCTTTTCTACTCCGCAGCCACATAAGTGGCGACAACAAAACAAAATTCACACTTTCTCTTTGATTTCTTTTTGTATAATGTTAAAAACCAACGACTCGGACGAAAAACACGTCCTATTAACAAGTATGTATTGCAAGGAGGTGCATGGTAAGTCAAATTATTCAAATTTGCTTTTAAATGAATATATATGTGAATAATTTATTTGAAGTCGATATCCATATATATTATTTACAGGTCAAAGTGATATTGAGATGCTGTTTGGAATTTGTAACATCCATATCCTGGTCGATGTAGAAAAAGCTCAACAAGAAAAGTCCCAATTAGAAAATCCTATATAAGTGAGTCTTTAGAAAAAGGATAATGTATTTTGCAAATTAGAAACCCTAGCCTCACGCAGCAACTAGAGCCGCCAGCTGTGAGCCACCACCGTTGAGCTTCGCCGCCGCCAGCCATTGCCGCCGTGAAGAGGAGCCGCTGCGAAGTTGCACCGAGCCGCCGCCTTCTTGATTCTGTTGCTTCTAGTCGTCGTTAGTGCATATCTGATCCATGTCTCCTCTTCTCTATAACCCTAACATCCATATCTCTAAGGTGATGATTAGATCTAGGGTTTTCTCTATGTTCTCTTGTCTTTTTCTGGTATGTTGAGTGTAAGTGTACTCCGGTATGCTGCGTGCTACGAAGTACGGGTACGTTTTGTTTGATGCATAGATCTACATCTTAATAATGAATATGGACTTGGAAATCATTAGAGGAAGAACCATCGTACTCGTTTTATAATATTGTTGTGTGGTTAATGCATGTAAAGTAGCTAGAAGGTGTGAAAGCGCTACTAGGTATCGTCACAGGATGATAGGGACGCATGTGGTACGACTTGTTTGCTTGGGGCTGATGTGTTGAAATCGTGGCGTCAGTTCTCACCACCGTAGGGGTTTTGGCGAGCCCCCATGGTTTCCTCGGGACATTGTTATATTGAGAGAGCAATGGGCTCATGGTTAGTTATATCTATTTCGCGACACTCCCTTGTTTGTGTAATTGTGTGGGTGATTCTAGAGCGTGATGTTTGATTACTTGATTATGCTTATCCTTGATATATTGGTTGAATACAAGTGGGTGTGGGGATGAGATTCTAGGTTTAGTTCTCGCTGAGTAATCCCAATTACTCACTCTCTCTCTTCTTGTAGGTGAGTATGATGATGGTGATGATGATGTTGAGTATGAGGAACTGGATGAGTGATTCCAGTGTGGTGCGCATATTTGGGAGTTCGAAAGTTCTCTTTTGGGTTTAGTTGGATTTTCCGTTATTTGATTTAAAGACAATTATCTGCTATTTGCTTTGGTTTTATTTAAGAGTTTTATTGGATTTTGTAAGACGTTTATTTGGGATTTAATGAGAAGTAATATTGTTACAAGTGGATACATGTGTATTGAGATATTGTTAGCCAATACGCAACTATTTAAAGTATGTAAGAGGCGGGGTTGAGATGACACATTTCTAGCCAACACGCAACTCTTTAAGGTATGTAAGAGGCGCGGTTGAAGGTGGCATTGCAGATTCGTCTGGTTCCTTCGGGAAGGCAGGATCGGGATCTTACAAGTGGTATCAGAGCATGGTTCGAGTTGAGAGGATAATTCTAGGTTAGTGGGATTGGGAAAAATCGGATTTCAAAGTTTTCAAAATAGTGATTTTTCAAAAAGTTATAAAGCCACCACCTAGATGAGCCTCCAGTCATGTGTTTTATCTTGCAAGAAGATCAGTCTTTACCGGACCGGACTGACTCACTTGCTATTCGTATATGTACATATGCCACCAAAGAACGCCATGCAGACCCGATCTGCAGCGCGTCGTGAAGCTCATGAAGAGCAGAACACCCCAACGACCAGAAGTGTGAATGAGAATCGTGAGGAGCAGAATCATGCGGAAGTGAACCAGCCGGGAGGAAACCGAGCTGGGGAGCCTGAGCTAGTGCCAGCCGCGGCCCACGCTGCTGTGTTAGAGGAGCTCCACCAGTACGAAGGAAAGTATGGTGACCTGAGAGGTGAACCAAACCCGCAACTGAATGCCCGGGAGCAACATTTGCCACCTCCACCGCCTGCACCAGCCAATGTGCTAGGATTGACCTACTACGAGGCAATGAGGCTCATAAAGGACATGGGGACAAATTTCTTTGGAGGGAAGTCTAATCCGATTTCGGCAGACAACTGGAAGAAGAGACTTGAACAAAATTTCGAGTCAATGAGGTGCCCAAAGGTGTACCGAAAAGAGTTAGTTGTTCAGTACCTTAAGGACGAGGCGCTGAATTGGTGGAAAGGTGTGGTAGAAGGAGTCCGTGGACACTATGAGCTGACATGGGACGACTTCAAGGACGAGTTTACCCGTGAGTATTTTCCACCGGAGGCTATGGATCATATGGAAAGTGCTTTCGAAGACCTTCACCAGGATAACCGCACCGTGAGGGAGTACAAGGAGGAGTTCAACCGTTTGAAGAGGTTTTCGAGAAAGCGTTTCACCGAGACAGACTTGATTTGTCACTTCATGAATGGGCTGAGATTGGAGTTGAAGAACCGTTGTTCGATTCAGATGTATCCGAGTATGGTGGAGCTGGTGGAGACAACCGCTACTCAGGAAATTGGACTTGAGGAGGAGCTAAGAAAGGCTAAGAATGCTCAAACTCGTGCATCCTGTGGACAGGAAGCACCTAAGAGGACTTGGGATGACATGACTACGGTGAGGACCACCGACAACGTTCAGCCGTGTACCCATTGTGGAAGGAAGCACACCGGACCGTGTGGAAGCAAGATCTTCGGGTGTGGAAGAGAAGGTCACCCCATTCGGGACTGTCGATCCTATGGAAGGGTTCGAATGTGTCATCGTTGTGGGAGGAAAAACCACTATGCAAAGGATTGCAGAGTGGTCGTGCCGCAAGGAGACCAGGCGCAAGGAGCATTGCCACCACCACCAGCTAAAAAGCCAGTAGTGGGACCTCGTGTGTTCGCAGTTGGAGACCCCGAGGGAGCTGCACCGATCGCTGGTAAGTAACTCATCTAGTATATATGGTCGTGAAGTCGTGAAATTTGTGTGTAAGATAGAAATTACATACTTAGTAGTAGGTATAAATCGTGTAGGATCGGTTTCAGTAAGAGGAATGGAAGCTTACACACTGTTCAACACCGGTGCTACGTATAGTTTCGTGAGCTCGAGGTTGACTAAGTGTTGGACCTTCACTGGAAATTTCACCCCGAGGTCAAAAGCAATTGAGACTGTCGGGACTGAACATGTGAAGTCTATCAGGGTGCATGAAAATGTACCCATTATGTTGGAAGGAGCAAATTTGCCATGGACTCTAGTGGAGATGAAGCTGAACCACTATGACGTTATCCTTAGAATGGATTGGTTGACACACTATCAAGTCATTTTGGATTGCCAACGGACACGTGCTTATATTCCACGACCGAAAGGACGTCTAGTTTTTCAATGAGTGAAAACTGACACATGCGTGCCTATAATCTCGATGATTCACGCAGTGGAGTTAGTAGGAAAGGGGTGTGAAGCGTACTTAGCTACGATATCTATGGCCGGAGAATGAGCAACTCTGAGTTTGGAAGAGATACCTGTGGCTGTCGAATACGCGGACGTATTTGAACCACTGACAGGACCACCACCGACGCGTGGAGATGATTTCACCATCAAGCTAGAACCAGGGACGGCCCCTGTTTCGAAAGCTCCGTATCGCTTAACGCCGGCAGAAATGGCGGAATTGAAGAAGCAATTGGAGGACCTTACAGACAAAGGATTCATCCGGCCGAGCAGTTCACCGTGGGGAGCACCAGTGCTGTTCGTGAAATAGAAAGATGGAAGCTTTCGCCTTTGTATCGATTACCGAGGGTTGAACAAAGTAACAATTAAGAATAAGTACCCGTTGCCACGAATCGATGAGTTGTTGTGGTTCTCTAAGATCGATTTAGCATCAGGGTACCACCAGATTCGAATAGCGGAAGAGGACATAAAGAAGATGGCGTTTCGAATGCGTTATGGACATTACGAGTTCGTGGTAATACCGTTTGGTCTGACGAACGCATCTGCCGCTTTTATGAAGTTGATGAACGATCTTTTCCGCGAGCACTTGGATAAGTGTGTGATCGTATTCATTGATAATATTATGGTATACTCAAGGAAAGAGAGAGAGCACGAATGGCATTTGCGAATGATACTTCATAAGCTAAGGGACAATCAACTTTTCGCTAAGCTGAGCAAATGTAGCTTTTGGCAGAGGGAGATAGGATTTCTCGGCCACGTTGTTTTGAAAACTAGAGTGGCAGTGGATCCCGAAAAGATAGCCGATGTGACAAAACGGCCTATTCCTAAGAATATTACTGAGGTTCGTAGCTTTTTGGGCCTAGCCGGCTACTACCGCAGATTTGTTCCGAATTTTGCTAGTTTAACCAGGCCTCTGACAAAGTTAATAGGGAAGGATGTGATGTTCGAATGGATGGAAGAACGTACTAAGAGTTTTGAGGGGTTAAAGAAGCGTCTAACTCAAACACCAGTGCTGGTTCTACCAAGGACATGTATACCATATGATGTCTACACCGATGCCTCTGGATCCAGGCTGGGATGCGTGCTTATGCAAGAAGGGAAAGTCATAGCATATGCATCTAGGCAACTACGGATACATGAGACGAACTACCCCACTCACGACTTGGAGTTAGCAGCAGTAGTTTTTGCTCTCAAGATTTGGCGTGCTTATTTATACGGGAGAAGGTGAATATATTTACGGATCATTAGAGTTTGAAGCATATTTTCACCCAAGACAATTTGAATCTGAGGTTGCGAAGATGGATAGAGTTGTTGGCAGATTATGACTTGAATATCACATACCACCCGGGGAAGGTTAACCAGGTGGCAGACGCCTTGAGCCGGCATAAGAATGATGTCACGGAGGTCAAGGAGGTACAAGAGTTAATTGCGACTTTGGCCAGTTTAAGGTTGTGCGTGACGCAAGATAACTGCAAATACCGCAGGGCTGGAAGCATTGGACAATGCTGATTTATTTTGGAGAATTCGACAAGCTCAAGGAAAAGACCTCGTTTTAAAGGAGCTAGGTACCATATGTTCTGCTTTCACCTGCTGATAGTAGGATTTTTACTAATCAATTACTCAAATCCCACTCATGTCATTGTGGTATTTAAGATATCGAACCAAAGAGGTTAAGATTGAAGCACTAGGAATACATGAATCTTCCTAAGCTAGAGCAAATGTTTTTGGGTTTTATGTTTATGGGAAAAGAAACAAATGCAAGAAAGAAAACAAAGATAAAGGTGTTGGATCATGGAATGAACTATCAAATGAATGATTAACAATCAAACAATGAATCATTTGAAAGCATTAATCACTATCCTAGAACATGGAATTCACAATTATGACTAATCCACTCCCGTGGCACTAATCACTTTGTTAATCACCAAATCAAGAACAAACTTCCGTTTGTGATAAGATGATTAACAAGCATTAATCTCCAATTCCACTTAGCTCACTAATCACCTTAGACATCAACTCTCGTTGGCTAGGCAAGAAAAGCTCACAAAAGGTTTGGTTCAAGCATTTCATCGAACACCTATCGGGCGTGAAATGCTTAAGCTCTAGTTTTGATCTCTCAATCCAAAACTAGCTTTAAGATCAACCTAAGTGAAGGATCTAACAAGATGCAACCTAAATCATCATCATCTAATCACCAAGACAATTAACAAATGATGCAAATGCACTCAATCATTGCTATTCCTAAGGCATGAGATCCATAATCTTGATTAATCCTATGTCTAGGCACTAATCACTTCACTAATCATTAATCCCATTAGCAAAATGGTCATTTGTGGAACAACAATTAGCAAGCATTAAAATTTGTAACAAGATCAACCAAAAGAGTGCCTTAGACAACTAATTCTTTAGGCTAAGAACACAAATCCTTTGAATAATTGATCTTGGCATTTCATCGAACACCTTGTGTGCATGAAATGCCTAAGGTCTAAATCCACCTTTTCAAGCTAGATCTAGCATTAAACACATTAAGCAAAGAAGGAATGCAAAGACCTAATACCTAAGCATCACAAAT
Source organism: Eutrema yunnanense (assembly GCA_002933935.1). Classification (NCBI taxonomy): domain Eukaryota; kingdom Viridiplantae; phylum Streptophyta; class Magnoliopsida; order Brassicales; family Brassicaceae; genus Eutrema; species Eutrema yunnanense. The sequence continues at coordinate 81,920 of PKML01066486.1, read as the reverse complement.
CAATTATCAAGCCATCAAAAATCAAGCAAACCAAAATCCAACAAAAAGGTTCTAAGGCCTAAAGAACATGAAGAACAAAAGAGAAAAAGACATAAAAATAAAGAAATTGCATAAATAAAAGATAGAGTTGAAGAAATCTTCTCTAGAATGGCATAGATGTGAAGAACAATCCAAATCCCTCAAGAGAGAGAGTTAGGGTCGAGCCCCCACTCTTACAAGAAGAAAACTTAGGTTTAGAAATGTCTAAAATTTGCATAAATACACAAAGTGTTCGAACCGGGTCGACCCGATGCAAATCAGGTCGGATCTTGGGCTGGGCAGAGTTGATATGTGTCCACTAAATCGACGATAACTCCTGGAATATTACTCGGAATGAGGTGAATCTTCTTGCGTTAGAAAGCTAACTCAATTTCGCATGACTTTTATCAAGATCTCAGATTAAACTGGGCATGATAAGGCTTCCATCCGACATGATCTTTCAGCTGCTTCGGACTGCCTCTGCATTTTCCGACAGTGATATATCTTTAGTAAATCACCCGTATCTCCTGAACCTGACATTCGAATGACTTGATTCCAGCTGATCTGAATAGCTCACTCACTCCTCTACAACTTCAATGAATACTATTGAAGCTGAATCAGGCGGGAAGGTTCTCGTCCGGCCACATCTTTGAGATGCTTTGGGTGAACTCTTCCTTCTCCTTGTCCAAGTCCGGAAGGTTTCAACTCCATGTCCCCAAATGTTCTCCAAAACACCTAAAATAGACTCCAAAATATGCAAGAACTCACTATGACCTAATGCAAACACATATTACTCTAAATGAGACCTAAATGCAAGACAAGACCATGATCATGCATGCGAATTACACAAAACTCTAAATGAAATGCATGCTAAAACATGCAATATATGAGTATATCACCTGCTGACACATCGCACACTGTGATACCCATTTAGCAATGTCTCGCTTCATTCCGCCCCAATGGTAGTATCTCTTTAAATCTTGGTACATCTTGGTGTTTCCGGGATGGATCAAAAATTGTGACTGATTGGATATCACGTTGCTGATAATGGAACTTACCTGTATAGGAATCAGGTGTGTTCCTAATGATGAGAAGTTAAGAAAGGAGGTGCTAAGTCAAGCTAATCAGTCACGATTTTTGATCCATCCCGGAAACACGAAGATGTACCAAGATTTAAAGAGATACTACCATTGGGGCGGAATGAAGCGAGACATTGCTAAATGGGTAGCAAAGTGTGCGACGTGTCAGCAAGTGAAAGCAGAACATATGGCACCTAGCGGGTTACTCCAGAGTTTGCCATATATTACCATAATGAAAATGGGATATGGTAACTATGGACTTTGTAACAGGATTACCCATGACCCTAGATAAGAAGAACACGATTTCGATAATCGTGGATCGACTTACTAAGTCAGCTCACTTTGTGCCAATTAAGAAAACGGATGGAGCGGAACAGTTGGCCCAGAAATACTTGGACGTAATTGTGAGGTTGCACAGAGTGCCAGCGAGCATTGTGTCATACAGAGACCCAAAATTTACAGCTAGTTTTTGGCAAGCCTTTCAGAAAGCAATGGGGATGACGGTACACTTGAGTACGACATATCATCCTCAGACAGACGGTCAATCGGAAATGACGATTCGGACCCTAGAGGATATGCTGAGAGCCTGCGTTTTGGACTGGGCAGGAAACTGGGGAAAGTTTCTACTCTTAGCAGAGTTCACATACAACAATAGTTACCACGCTAGCATTGGAATGGCTCCGTACAAAGCTCTATACGGAAGACCGTGTCGTACGTCCTTTTGTTGGACAAAAGTGGGAGAAAGGAGAGACTTGGAACATGAAGTGGTAAAAGAAACGGTTGAGCAAGTGGAACTGTTTAAGAAAAGGCTAAAGGAAGCCCACGATCGACATACGGGTTATTCAGATCAATGTCAGACAGATTTAGCATTTTTTAGTGGGAGATAAGATATACTTGAAATTGAGAGCGTTTAGAGGAAATGAAAGGCACCGGATATTGAAGAAACTTAAGCTAAGGTACATGGGACCGTACCCTATTGTCGAGAAAATCGGAGAAGTGGCATATCGACTAGAGCTACCGCAAGAGTTGTCAGACATTCATGATGTGTTCCATGTGTCGCTACTGAGGAAGGTAGTAAGGGAGCCCGAGCTCATTTGGCCTCAACCACCAGCTGACTTAGGCAAGGATTTATCGGTTCTGAGTACGCCAGTGGAAGTATTAGAATACCAAGAAAAGGAAATCTGTGGTAAGGAAGCGAAATGTGTTAAGGTCTGTTGGGAACGAGATGGTATCCACGAGGAAACGTGGGAGCCAGAACAGCAAATGCGGAAGGATTATCCCGAGCTCTTTATCGTATACTTCTTCAGCAGTTTTGTCAAATAATTTCTGAGCAATCTTATCGAACATAAAAAACCACCGTCAATCCTCCAGATGCATCAGTAACATTCAACATAAGAAAAAAACTAGACGATTAGAACAATATTAAAAAAAAAAATAGTAGTGAGGAGCGAAAAAAAACTTGATTACCGAGCTACAACTTCAGAAATATCGTTATTGCAGGTAAGACATTTCCAAAGCGGCAGATTAGAATCACCAATTTTTTTAAGATACAGAAAAATATTTTTGTCGCACTTTTTGCATGCTATATAATACCAACTTTTGCTATTCGCAATCGAAACAACAGTGGCCATTGTTACGTAATTACCCGACTACATAAATCGAATACACATAGATAATCAGTGAAATGGACATAAAAAATTAAAAAATGTTGAGACAAAGTATAACGTACCATGCTAGTAGATTGTATTCCACTCAGAGTCCTCCTAGTAATATTGTTCCCAAAACATTCTTGATACAATGACTCATTAGAATCGGCAGATGTCTCGTCATCAGTAAGAGTGGGAACATATTTATCCGTTGGTAACCTGTAAAATTTAAAGAAAATATTGGAAACATCAAACAAACGAATTTTTTTTTAAAAAAAATACCTATACAACCGATACATACATGGATCTGAACTTGTCCACCAATGGAATAACTGGATCCAGTAAAATATGTGTTGTGTTGTACGCATTCGAAATACTCAGCTCACCTAATACTCAGATAACACCATGTTCAAATATACATTAACACAAAACAAATAACAAATTCTAACTAAAAATAAAATTTTAGAACATACCACGATATTCTTTGATACACGCAAGCCTCATGAAAAATACAACAACCGATGCACAATGACGTTTCACATACTACGAAACTTGTTTGGCATAATCTCCCCAAATGGTGCATGATAACTGCAAATCTCTGCAATGAAAAAACGTAAAATAACTTTAACGAAAAGGATTATTCTAACAAACGATCACTAAAAATACTTTATAAGAATATATAGTACACCAACGTTGTATCTCTGAGGTCAATTTTAAGTATGGAACGATGTTTTCCCTTTGTCATGACATCCTCAACATGACCAACATGTATGATCTGACCAATTGCATCTAAAAAATACACAACATATTATCAAATACTGATTTAAAAAGTGACCTAGATAAAAAAGAACGACAATAATGAGAGCTTACCGATCAAATAACCTCTGTCCAAATCCATCGATAATATCTCTGAAAAATTCTTAAAAATTTTCTCAGGAACTTCCGATGGAAAATCCAAACAGATATTTACTGTAGTTATCACGTAAAAGACTATCTTGAAAGGAGATCGACCGGTTCGGTAGTCACTCTTATAATCGACAACCTTAAAAATATTTATTAACACTAATTTTCCTTCAACTAAATCCTTCCGAAAGGATTTGGCAAACTCTTTTTCAACAGTAGCATGTATTCTGTCACCCTGAAACCACAAAAATAATAAAGAAACAGTTAATATGGTAACCAATTTAATTAAACAAAACAGAACATGACAATAGCAAACAATTTTAATATTTTGTTATTAAAAACGTATCATACAAACCTCGTGATCAACCAAGACCATCTCAAGCGAACATTCTCCTTTGGCTTTGTATCCATCCCAAACTTTAACGACACAAACTTTAATCACATAACTATCGGAGCCTGGGCGAAGATCACGAATGAGAACCGAAGTGGACGATTTTCTTTTAAAAATCGACATTGCGAATAATATGAAGAAGTAGAGGAATGACCTAGATTGGTAAACACACATGGAATATATATATATATATATATATATACACGATATAAGAATCACCGCGTAAATTATGTATTAAGATTTTACTTTTTTTTTTAATATAGAGATAAACAAAGAAAATGGAATAAACAAAAAAAACTAAAATAATTAGGTAGGATAACCCCAAATAATTCTAAATAAGGAATTTAACCATAAATCTTAAGGAAACATACTTGAATCAAAAGCACGCGAAATAAATCAATCGAAGAAATATAGTCATTATCCCTTTTTATAAAATAGAAAAACATTATTTTAAAGGAAGTCTAACTCTAAACTATACACATACATAAAAGGATTCATCGAAGAACTATTGTAATTATCCCTTTATTTGTAAAAAGAGAATTAAACTATTTTCCAATCTTGTAAATATCAAAAACCAACGAATCACCTTCGTAGGTTTTTAATCTAATCATTGATATCGGTTACATGGGGAAAATATATGTAGTGGGATAGTTTTAATGATTATTGATGCATCAAAACTGGTGACATATATACGTTGTCGGGTAAAGTTTGAACAATTAACAGGATCATCGTAAGAGAACCGTGTTATTTAATTGGATATTAAAAATACTAAGTTTCTATATTAAACAAAAAGAACATTCAAAAATAAATATCCAATTGAAAATAGAGAAAATAATTATAAAAATGACAAAAGTATTTCATAATCCAAGAAAAATGAAATACGATACCAATAAAAAAAAACATATCATTAAATCTTCATGCATGGCCATTCGCCGTCAACACCTCCCGTAATTCGCTAACTTCAGGAAGTTATGGCTCCAACATAATATGTGTACAATTAGAAACCGTTGTAGCCATCAAACCAACATCTAATTATAACGCAAAAAAAAAAACATATACTTGTATCAGACCAAGCAACAAAACATCTAAATGAGTAATAACCATGACAAATTGTTTAGATAAAATTACCTTGATAAACTTCAATTTTTGCAAATCGTATGATGCATATGATAATATTATCATCACAATGTGCTAGAGAATCAATGAACCCACAACCATAACACTTGGACAATCGACACGGTAACCGACACCCTCTAATAATTTAAAAAACATATATAAAAACGTGAAAGTTATGTATAAATAAGTGTATATCATACAAACCAATAAGATAATTACCTTTGATTCTCCAACTCCAAATACATTTCACCGATTATGTAACTTTCAAAAGGTTTTTTGGGATCAACAAAATTTCCAACACTCATAACGCGACCAATTAAATCTATAATCAATTAATGAAAAATAAAACAAAACGTTAGTTACACCAAACCATCAAGTTTGTACCAAAATAAATAAAAAACAATAAAAGACATTCACCCACACAATACTCAGGATGGTAAGATCCAGTCAAGATACTTTCGAACTCAACAAAAGAGAAATAGTTATTAGGACTACTCACGACAACTTTGGTAAAACATGTTTATGGATTCCACACGATCCTAAAAGGATGCGAAACAACTCTAAAAGACGATACAATAATGGGAAGCAAATCAAAATTCTCCAAAATAACCCAATCACCCTCAGCGAACAACATAGCAAAGATACGTGCAAACTCAATATTCATCGTGGCCTGAATCTTATTACCCTACTAATAAACACACAGAAAAATATTAATCAAGCAAACACCCATGAAACCGATCCAAACAAACTCCAAACAAAAATAAATAGAATTTTACCTCCTCGTCAGACAATATAAGATCAAGAGACCCATCACAACTATTTAACTGCTTGTATTTCCTGAGTATTCAAACTCGGATTCTCCATACATGCGTCAAAGGAGCCAAATCAGAAACTTTATAAGCACACATTTTTGACGGTCTACGATTAGAAGCCGAGAGTACTGAGGACATCATGAAACCTAAACTCTACCAATGACCTGAGCATAAATAACAAAGAAGAGCGATATTATACACCGTGACTTAAAGCAAAAACGATGTTTTATTTTTCTCTTTTTTCGACTCGATAAACATAGAAAAATTGAATCCATCCTTATATTTAACTTTACATTAAAAAATCGACAATGTATATATAAAAAAAAAAAAGATTTTCACGAACCTCAAAGAAACTTATACTGCCATAACCAACCAAATCAGTACAACCCAATAACAATGATCCACTAGTAACCGAGTGATTCGTTATCATCGCTCGTTACAAAAAGCAACCATAATATCACCAAAAACCTCAAGTACTCCGACCAACAGAGGACAATATATATATTACACGACTTCGTTTTACCGTAACTATCTTTTTCAATACCAGTAAAATTCGCATCAGGGTCGGCTCAATACTTTTTGGGGCCTCTGGGCAATAAAATTTTTTTTGGGGGTCTGTGGGCAATTAAAAAAAAATTTTGGGCCCCTGGACAAATTTTTTTTTTTTTAGGCCCTTTTTCTTGTTATTTTTGATCCAAAAGCTGTGGGCCCCGGGGCCCATGCCCCTTTGCCCTCCCTCCTAAGCCGGCCCTGATTCGCATGTCATAGAATCATTTTTAAAAAATCACTTCATCGATCATTATAAATAAACAAAGGAACAACAATCTGCATATAATATTGCAAACACCAAAAATAATTGTGTTATAAAAACTATATTAATTTTTTTAAGAAACCATATCCATGATGACTATTACATTTATATATATAAAAAAGCTATCCCTAAAATAACTAATGTCAAAATAGTCGAAGACCACTGTCTGGTGATATGCTCAAATTAATACCCTAAAGTACTAAAGCAATTGTTATAGTATAGCTAGTGGTCGAACCACAAAAGACTCAGAGAAACGCGCAATATATTATATAGATAAGAATTAAGCTAAGCCAAACAGATGTAATTGAAAGCAGTGCAGAAATTAATAAAGTTGTAAATCAATGGAGAGGATATAGGCTCAGGGTTTTTCTCAGGAAATCAATGAATGCAGATACACTAACTAACATGATTCAGATTTAGCGCTGTTTTTGTACTCAAATCACTAAGCTATAATTAACCAACTGTCGTTGCGAGAATTATCTAAATATAAATCTTAGGAATTCCAAATCTCTTTGCGAATCCTAAAGTCACAGGTTTGATATGTTCACAAATCAATTAAACCAAATCTCTTTGCGAATAATCAATTTGCTCACCTAGGTTCTATCAGGTAATTAATCGCACTGTCGTGCCTAATAAATTATCCTAAGATCTAAATTCCAGATTCGTCAACCTAGAATTAGCTTTGAGAACAACCTATAGTGAAGAACTAATTCAGATAGTGAATCCTAAACAGATAATCAACCTAGCATTCAAAGAAATCCCTATGAGAAAACCCTAAACCTAAAGTGGATCTACTCAGACATGGAGAATGAAACAATCAACATGTTTGAATAAATCATCAATAGAAAATAAGATTAACAAGAGGTTTTGAGATCTGATCTCGGACGAAGGGAGATTCAGACTTGTCTCAAACCAAAGTATAGAAAATAAAGCTTTTTTCTAAAAGTGGCTGTAAAAATCCCTATAAATAACCTAAAACACGTTCTGGGTCTTCTTGTAATTATTAAAGACTTCTGGACCAAGTTGCAATTCTTCAACTCTTCATTAAAATCGCATGTCGTGTCAGCCTCGAAGAGTATCGATCGAAACCAGGGGGTATCGATCGATGCTTGTCGTGAAATCAGGTACTCGGCAACACGACTTCAGCTTTTGCTCCAAACTGTTCTAGAAAGCTCCAATAACTCCAATTAAGCTCCAAACGTGCTATAACCTGTAAAAGACTCTAAAATACTAAAAAACACTAGAAAGACTCTATAAAAAGGACTTATATCATGGCCTAAACAGGGTAAAAACTATGATATATCATCTGGACACCAGATCATGTCCACCCTTAATCACGTTGACGCCTGGACACATCTTCTTACGCGGAAGCCTGCAGAAACACGCCAAAACAAACCAATTACTGTTGACGTTTTCATACGAATGATCCAAAGTCAAAACAATAAGAGACAAAGATCACTTAAATCTCTAAAAAATCATCAACCTCGGGAATAGAAGGATTCAACTCAAACTGAGTAGGATGAGTAGATGAGATCGTTATCTTCCCTGAATAAGAAACACAAACGAAATAAATTAGAATATAAAATACAATGACCTTAGAAGAAAATAGATATTTTAAACAGAATCACCTACAAAATAATCGATAATCGCCCACCTAAACACACACACAACTACACCACGACCGCATTTCCTCCAAGACATGCAAAAATCTTTAGCCATAGAGCAAGAGAGTTCACACCTCAAATCAATACCACTTCAACAAATACAAAACACACAAATAGTCATCACCGAGAAATAAAAAACAAACGATAATAATAAATTCTTAAAAAATAAACATTTAATACCATGAATCTCTCAAACAAAAAGATACGATTGAATATTCACTCCATAATTCAGGCTCTTCATCGGTGCCGCCAACACGGCCACACCGAGACATTGAGTTTTGTCCCGCGAACAAACCACCCCAAGATCCAGAACGTCTAAACTCAACAATCTGACCTATTAGATCTAAAAATAAAAGGTATCAGTATAATTGAAACGACACAACCAAAATAACGAAAAAGAAAATAACAAATACAAAACGAACCAACTAAATAATCATCTTCGTGAACACGATCCAAAATCCTCCGAAAGTCGACAAAAAAAAATTGTTTTCACACTGTCGCGAACACTTATCGACCGTAGACGACGAGAGAAATACTATCTTGTAGCAATGTGAGGTAGCTCGACAACAACCAACCTGATCGATTACAGCAAAACTACCAATATCATACCAGCATCCCACAGCTAAACGCCCACCCAAAATAACACGCTGGTCACCTCTGACAGAAGCCTGAATTTTCGAACCCTAAAAACAAATAACATACAATTAACACAAAAAATATTAAAATAAAAAATCAATAAAAATAAAATTAGAGTGACAATATAACAACCTGTTCATCCGCCAATATGAGCTCCAAAGAACAACAGTTCAAAGCCGACATTTGCGACCACAATTGTAAAACCTTAACAAACACACGACTTCCAACCTTCGAGGGCCTCAAACGCGAAACACCTCCCCCACGACGATCTACGTTAACCAGAACCTTATAGAACCAAGTACGAAGTTGATATGCTCAAATTAATACCCTATAAGTACTAAAGCAGTTGTTGTAGTATATGTAGGGGTCGAACACAAGAACTCACGGAAACACACAATAGATTATAAAGATGAGAATTAAGCTAAGTGATCAATGATATTGAAAGCAAGCGTAAATTAAACTGTTGTAAATTCGATGGGAGAAAGATAGGTTCAGGGTATTTCTCAGGAAATCAATGAATGCAGACAAACTAATTAAACAGGGTTCAGGTTGCGCACGGTTCTTGAACACAAATCACTAAAGTATAGCTAACCAACTCTCGTTGCGAAAACTATCTAAGTCTAAATCCTAGAATTTCAAATCTCTTTGCGAATCTTAAAGTTTAAACCAGCTTTTAGTTCAAGTTTGATTTGTTCATAAAACAACTAAACCAAATCTCTTTGCGAATAGTTATTTTGCTCACCCTAGGTTCTATCAGGTAATTAATCGCACTCTCGTGCCTAATCAATTATCCTAAGATCTAAGTTCTAGGTGATCAATCTAGAATTAGCTTTGGAAACAACCTATGGCGAAGAACTAATTCAGATTATGAACCCTAAACAACTAATCTACCTAGCATTCAAAGAAATCCTTTATGAGAACCCTAAACATAAAGTGGATCTACTCAGACATGGAGAATGAAAACAACATGATTGAATAGATCATCAAAGAAATCAATAAGAAACAGGAGTTCAGAGTTGTCTCTCCAAAAACCAAAGTAAAATCAAGCGTAGAATAAAGCACAACCATCAAGGTGGCTGAAAAACCTAATAAATAACCTAAGACACGTTTTGGGGCTTCTTGTAAATAATAAAGTCTTGTGGACAATTTTGCAATTCTTCAACTCTTCATTTAAGTCGCGACTCGTGTCTGCTTCAGTGAGTATCGACTGATACTGCCGATACTAGTCAGTATCGATTGATACTGAGGCTTCAAATCGGGTACTCAGCTACACAAACTTCTGCTTTGCTCCAAAATGCTCCAGAAAGCTCCAATATCTCCAATTATGCTCCAAACGTGCTAAAATCTGTAAAAAACTCGGACAGACTCCAAAATACTAGAAAGACTCCATAAATAGGACCTATATCATGGTCTAAAAGGGGTAAAAACCATGATATATCAACTCCCCCAGACTTAGCCTTTGCTTGCCCTCAAGCAAATAGAAGACCAAACCAGAGAAAGAGGTTTGAAAACACGGAGACTCACCTGTTCTTGAAACATCGCAATGACCCTTTTCCTTAGTGCTCCACATATCACCTAACCAATTCCAAATCTAACCACCATGTACTTCTCCGTAGACATTCGCAGCTTCCCAGACTACACACATGATTTCACAGCATCGTTCAATCAAGCCTTCCTCGCCAGTTTCATCGCTGTGATTAATAACAAGAGCCTTCTAGATTCTTTTCCATACAATATCGTGACAAGGAACCATTCAATCTCACACTTTTTGGTATTGTTTTCTCTCCCCTAGACTTATTTCTTATTATGTCTCTTGCATATACATATTAAGGTTCGAGACGCGAGTATTGATGGTATTTGCCACCGAATCCCTGGTTCTTCCCTCAAAAGTAATCAAAGGTGTGGGCGAATAATGGTATCACAGGAAATTTTCCTAACCTCGCTTCCACATTTGTGTGATCATTTCCTCTGAAGTAGAATAATGGGATTGTTGGAAATTTTCATAACCCTCTACTCAGAAGAAAATCATCTCATCTTTTAATGCATCTTATTAATTAACTTGTAACAGGGAGAGAAATAACATTACTTTAAACACGTGGGTTCCTTTGTCAGATACGAATGAGGAATCAAGCTCTATGAATACTAACCACATCGATGAAGTGCAAAAATTTGGCTCAGGCTTTAAAGAACTCTACAGGAAACATGGGTGTCTTCTAGTTAACTGGTCAGCCTTTGGATTTTTCATTAGTCGATCTGTAACTTATTCTGTAACAATGGTCACTTAGAATCAAAGTCAGAACAAAAGATTCAAGAAAAAGATCATAGTCTCCAACAGATTTTGACTCAATAAAACAACGAATGACTCAAAAACGACTGACTCTAAGAAAAACAAAAACAATGTCAGCGACTACCTCCCCCAGACTTGAACAACACTGTCCCCAGTGTTATCTAGTCTAGAGTCAGTAAAAGAAACATAACAGTCGAGTTGAAACGTGAAAATCAGAGAAGTTACCGAATTGGGGTAAGGGTGTCGATCGACACACAGCACTGGTATCGAGCGATACCAGGCTTAGGCCAACGCAAAAACTTATTCTCATCGTCATTGATGCATGTGGTGTCGATCGATACCAGGTGGTATCGGTCGATACCGATCCTCTGTAACTGCTTCACGCAAAACACAAGACACAAAACAAAAAACCAAAACCAAAAACAAAAACAAAGGAATTATATACAGACTTACCAGTGGGTTGCCTCCCACCAAGCGCTTGTTTTAAGTCAGTAGCTTGACTCTGGCTCAGGTGATCAGTCAGATCGAGGTTGAGAACTTACTCCCAGGCAAGTTCTACAGCTAGACACTTCCAGCTTCAGAGTTCTGCTCAACATGCTCTCAACAACCTCCTTTCCTTTCTCTTTCAGCTCCGAAGTAAGAATGACTCTAGTCTTAGAGAATGGTTTTGAGGTTCCTTTGCACTTCACCTTGTATTCAATCGAATCCCCATGACACATCTGAGGGATTAAGGTCATAGAAGCAGCACACTTCACTCCTTTGCTCTTCACCTTCTTCTTTGCCTTAGCTGTTTTGACGTCTTTCTTGGTGATGACAGAAGGACTATCTAGAACGTCTATGGCAGTTGGCTCGTCAGGAGGCTCTTCCAAAAGATCAACTACCAACGTCTCTCCTGTAACAATGGTGATGCAAGAGATATGTGTGGGAGTTCCTCTAGTAGGAAAGGCTTTGTAATACACCTCCTTGTCAATGTATGAGAACGAGATTCTCTTGCTGGGTGTGTCCATAATGGCACCGACCGTAGCCATGAACGGTCTTCCAAGAATCAACTGCGTATTAGATCTTACACTCATCTCCACAACCTGAAAATCAGTAGGAACTAGGCAATCTCCTACTTTAACCAGCAAATCAGGGATTGTACCATATGGAAGTGAGGAGGAACAGTTAGCGAATGTGATAGATTTCTTGGGAGATCAAATATCAACTCCCAATCTCTCTGCAATTGCCCTTGACATGACATTGACGCTAGCCCCCGAGTCAACGAGAGACTCTTTGAAATCAACTCCAGAGATAGAGCATGGAACTGAGAATATTCATGGGTCTTCCCTCTTGGTCAACTGCCTCAGCGGTAGTGACGTGCTTCTTGCCGTGATAAAGAGTACTTCGATCTCTTCCAGATTTTCTCTGCAATATCGGAAGTGACTCAGCAGAGGGCGGTACTCTAGAGCTTCTTCAAAAGTCAGTGTGTGGGGAATCCTTCGTACCATCTTCTCAAAGCCAAGCAGCTGCTTTGGAGAAACGGGGTCTCTGAGGTGTCTGGGTGGCATGGGGTATGGCGCCTTAGGTTTGTAAACCCTTTCTGTGCTCAACTCGGGTTTCGTTTCAGCAACTGAGCTGGTATCGACTGACACAGGGGTGGTGTCGATCGATTCTTTTGCTCTGGAATCGTCATTGGCAGAACTTTGGACGTGTGTCGATCGATACAAGGGAGTATCGGTCGACACAGTGGTGGTGTTAGAAATCTCATCGTCATCTTCGGCAAGATTGACGAAAATCTCTGCAGTTGAGCTCTTCTGCACTCCTGGGTGTACATCTTTTCCACTCCTCGAGGGGATAGCAGTGACGTATTCGTTCTGTGAATGAACCATCAGTCCCTTGATAGTTGCTGCAGTCTGAGCTACTTGCGTTTCCAGCATCTTCTAATGAGTACTGAGAGCCTCGATCCTTCCACTCAGATCAATGTACAAGGCATCCAACCTCCCGTTGAAATTCACTGTCATCTGCTGCTGTCCTTGAACCAGCTGTTCAAACATAGATTCAATCTTGCTCTCAGAAGTTCTGGGTGGTGTGGGTGGGCATTGATACCTTTGATCTTGAAATCCAACTCCACCAATGTAGTTAACATATTCCACTTCATTCTCTTCAGCAAGATGAACAGCCTTGTGCTGCTTTCCCATCAACAAATTATGCACCGAATCCAGCTTCGCATGCACTTTAGCATTATGTGATCCATCAACACCTCCGTGCAGCCTTTTCCGCTCGGAGGCGCTATTTTTAGAAGCCAAGTTCTCAATAAGCAGATAAGCATCGTCGGGATACCTAGTGTTAAAATTTCCATTACTTGCAGCATCCAGGGTCATATGGTACCTCCAATCAATCCCTCTGAAGAAAATACCCAGCTACTGAACCTTAGTGAGCCCATGATGTTGACAATCCCTCTGATATGGTTTGAATCTCAGCCAAGCAGCCTTGAATGCCTCAGTCGGTCCCTGAGAAAACATGGAGATCTTATTTCTGAGCTCTTCGGATCTCGCGTCATCATAGAAATTATTCAGAAACGCATTCTTCGTCTCCGCCCATGTAGTCAGCGAACCAGCTGGTAACTGCTTCAGCCAATAAGCTGTATACCCACCAAGAGAGTATGGGAAGAGCTTACAGAAGAGATAATCATAGGACACTCCATTGCACTTGATGCTATTAACCAAGTCCTCAAACCTCTCTATGTGATCTATCGGGTGTTCATGAGAAAGACCATGAAAAGGATGTTGACCCACAAGAGTGAAGTATGCAGGTTTCAGCTCAAAGTCATTCCTCTGAAAAGCAGGAGGACGAATCGCTGATCGATTGGCGTAGAACTGATCATGCATGTTGTATTCAGCAATCGTTCTACCGCGAGCAGCCACAACATTCCCTGCATTCACATCAACTACAGGGACAATGATATTTCCAGCTTCATTAAGTCGCTGCCCTCTCTCATTGCACAATTGACCCTCTTGGTCTCTCAAAGCTCCAGCTTCATCACGAATCAATACCACTGGATTGTTCATCTCTGCTGGCTTCTTTGCTTTCCTGTTTGCACGTTCCAAATTTGCTAGCTGCTCATTTGACAGGTCAACTAGCTGAGTGTTCTTGTTCCTTCTGGTTTCATGAAGAGGCATGCACCTGAAACACAAAAGTTAAGAACGTAAGTAACCGAAATTCACGACGGGTATCGACCGATACCACTAGGGTGTCGATCGATACTCAACGATTTAGACGAAATTCTTAGCTAAAATCTAATGGCGAAATTGAGTCCCCGGCAACGGCGCAAAATTTGATATGCTCAAATTAATACCCTATAAGTACTAAAATAGTTGTTGTAGTATATGTATGGGTCGAACACAAGAACTTACGGAAACACACAATAGATTATAAAGATGAGAATTAAGCTAAGTGATCAATGATATTGAAAACAAGCGTAAATGAAACTGTTGTAAATTCGATGGGAGAAAGATAGGTTCAGGGTATTTCTCAGGAAATCAATGAATGCAGACAAACTAATTAAACAGGGTTCAGGTTGCGCACGGTTCTTGAACTCAAATCACTAAAGTATAGCTAATCAACTCTCGTTGCGAAAACTATTTAAGTCTAACTCCTAGAATTCCAAATCACTTTGCGAATCCTAAAGTCTAAACCAGCTTTTAGTTCAAGTTTGATTTGTTCACAAAACAACTAAACCAAATCTCTTTGCGAATAGTTATTTTGCTCACCCTAGGTTCTATCAGGTAATTAATCGCACTCTCGTGCCTAATCAATTATCCTAAGATCTAAGTTCTAGGTGATCAATCTAGAATTAGCTTTGGAAACAACCTATGGCGAAGAACTAATTCAAATTATGAACCCTAAACAACTAATTTACCTAGCATTCAAAGAAATCATTTATGAGAACCCTAAACCTAAAGTGCATCTACTCAGACATGGAGAATGAAAACAACATGATTGAATAGATCATCAAAGAAATCAATAAGAAACAGGAGTTCAGAGTTGTCTCTCCAAAAACCAAAGTAAAATCAAGCGTAGAATAAAGCACAGCCATCAAAGTGGCTGAAAAACCTAATAAATAACATAAGACACGTTTTGGGGCTTCTTGTAAATAATAAAGTCTTCTGGGCAATTTTGCAATTCTTCAACTCTTTATTTAAGTCGCGACTCGTGTCTGCTTCAGTGAGTATCGACCGATACTAGTCAGTATCGATCGATACTAAGGCTTCAAATCGGGTACTCAGCTACACGAACTTCTGCTTTGCTCCAAAATGCTCCAGAAAGCTCCAATATCTCCAATTATGCTCCAAACGTGCTAAAACCTGTAAAAGACTCCAAAATACTAGAAAGACTCCATAAATAGGACATATATCATGGTCTAAAAGGGGTAAAAACCATGATATATCAGAAGTCGAACGGCTATAGAGATGAGCTACTTATTTTTTCAAACAAACATCTCCAGGATCGACATCGCGATCATCAACCAAATCTCTCTCACAATCCAAATTGTCCTCATCAAACGAAGAAACATCAGAATCATCATCTAAATCTTATTCGCATTACGTATCTTCATCATCGCCAGAGGAATCAACATAAAGATCGACATCTAAATATTCCTCACATCCAGTGTCCTTGTCATCATCACACGAATTAGCATCATCATCCTCATCATCAGAATCACCCATAGAAACATCTTATTATCCACCAGAATCATCATCTCCATCGGTGGAACCATCGCCAACCTCAGCGACGTCCGATTCATCGCAACTTTCATATTCATATCCCAAAGCATCATATGACCCAATATAATCAGCAAACCCATCGTCATCATCTGTTCTACGTCCAGACAATGTTTCACTATTTTCTGAAACACTATCATCTGCAAAATCAAAATTATCATTAATACATACAACAAAAAATCCAAGACACACAAAAATGATAAAAAATACATAAAAATATAAAAAATATAAAAAGATCACTATAAAACCAAACACAAACAATACTAAAAGTATAAACATAATGACCAACTTTCAATTATCACATTATACTGACGCAAACCGCGAGACTCAAGCCCCGAGTCCCAAAGAAAGCGACATGGATTCCCTAAAACAAACATCAAATATATAAGAAAAACAAAAACAAACGGGATAGAAAATATAGTAAACAATCATTACGTGATCCAATATAATCATCAAACCCATCGTCATCATCTGTTCCACTATATTCCGAAACAATATCATCTACAGAATTAACAAAATCAATAATACATACAACAAAGAAAACCAAGACAGACACAAAACAAACAACAGTAAAAAAATAGCGCAAACCAAAAAAAAAAAAAAAACGTTTAAAAACCACCTTCAGGGTCTAAACAGTCTTTGCATACAACCCAAGTCTTGCTCTCAAAGTTCCGAACAAAGGTGTTAGGAAAAGGTGGACTCAACTTTACATGTCCAAAACCTAAAAAACGTTGGTTGAGAACCCATATATTGAAGGAAGAATCCCAATCTACATCTTTAAAAAATAACAGAATAAATAAGAAACCATAAGAAATACAACTTAATAGAAAAAAAAAATGAATCACCTTCAGTCGCCGGGAAACTCTGACACACAACCCAAGACTCAAGCTCCGAATCCCATACAAAACGACACAAAAACCCTAAAACAAAATACCAATCAGAAAAATCAAAACAAAATAGAAAAGACAAACGTCTGAAACACAAACCTTTTTTATTTGCAATGTCGATAAAAACGTATGAAGTCATGAAAGGACGTCTTAAACTATCAGTTTGAGTTTCGTCGGAGCCAAAGAGACGAGATCTGAGACCACTAGCGTCAAAACAAACTATAGCAAAAGACAACTTAGAAATACCTAACGATGAACTAAAAGAAAAAACACCAAATAAAAAATGATTTAACATATAAAGAACAATACTAAAAACGGTACCTGATGATGTACGGGGAAGCTCCCAACTGATCATAACTTTCGATGGATTAGAAAACGCGTATCTAGAAGAGCACATAGATAGATTAGCTCCAAACAAAAAAAACATGCTAGAAAAAACCAAAATGGAAGACGTTAACTACGAAGAATAATCGCCTAAACCCTAAAATAATACGAAAGAAAAAAGAGCACATGAAGAATGCGATAGTAGAAACCATGTATTTATACGAAAACGATTTAGAGTTTAGGTGTTTTGCCATATAAACACGATCGAATATTCCTTTATTATTATCATAAACGCGTTTTTACATTTTATATCTATCTATCTATCTATATATATATATATAAAGGAGGATGATTCAAAGTTAGTAACTCGCAAGATCGTGACATGTGTCGAGTTAATCCATTAGATTTTGACACATGTAAATAAATAACAAATTAAATTTTGACACATAATATTAATAATAAAGGAAAAATATAATCTAGACTTAATCTTAAAAGTAAAGTTAGCACAAAAAAGGAAAATAAAAGGAAAATACATACCTTCAAAGAAAGATTTGGTGAAAAGATGCAATAAATAGCTTTTTATGGTTTTTGTTACAAAAGTCAGAAAAAGGATACGTACAAATAAACGTGAGTAAAATATTTGTGTAGTCCACCGTCACTATGCATACACAGTAACTTATCTTTTTAACTCTATATATACGAACGTTTTCGATCGATTGTAAACACGACTTCACAACATCAACAAAAATCAAAATCTCTATCTCGCTTCTTTATATTATCAGTATCCCGATCTTTTACCGGGTATAATATTTTTGTCTTTATTAATATTTATTTTTATGATAAATTATATTATTTTTTATAACACGTTATCAGCACGATCACTCTGCGTTATGACTAAATTTTTATTCATAATATATATCCTACTACAGCGGGCGGTATGTCGCCTCTATAATAATTTATTATTTTACAGTGGTTGTTTAATGCATCACTATTTACTAAATATTATAGAGAGCGGTTTGTCGCCTCGTTATTATTTTATATCATGGTTGCTAAATGCACCATTATTATTTACTATTAATATTATAGTGGATATCTTAGACACTACCATTATTATTTACTGTTAATATTATAGTGGACGTCTTAGACGCCACCATTATTATTTACTGTTAATATTATAGTGGATGTCTCAGACGCCACCTAAATTATTTAATGTTAATATTATAGTGGACGTCTCAGACGCCACAAAATTTATTTACTGTTTAAATGTGGATGATTCTGTCACCACAATATTGCCGTTAATTATTTGTTTGTTATGGTTATTAGATAAGGAGGCTCGGCCGCCTGTATATAAACCTTGTATCTGAAATTTTGTAAATTTAACTGATTGATTATTTAAATTTCCAGATTGATTTTCTCCCAACAGTCACAAAGAAAAAAATTTTAAATTTTTTTTACTTTTTCAAACGGCTATGACAGTATTTTCAATATATAAATATAATCATCTTTCACTCATTTTTCTTCAATCAAACATTCTACCTTCTCTCAAATATTTTTCGGTTTTTCATTTCATAAGAAAAATTATTCGCTTGTTGTTGTTTTTAAGTTCAATTGTAATTTTTGCTTCTATTTATGGTCTCTTCGTTGGAGAATTTAGTCCCGAAGAGTTTGCATCAACTATTGTGCTAGTTTTCTATGCATTATTTTTTCTTGTAATTGCTTTAGTTATTCATGTAAACGGTTTCTAAAAAAATTACTAATAATATTTTTATGATTTTATTTTTAGAAATCCAAAAATGGCAAGCATTGAAAATCTTAAAATCCCAGCTCTCAAAATTACTGGAGCGAAATACATAGCATGGACCACCGATGTGGAACTCCATCTAGAGTCGAAAAAATTATCCGACACAATAAAAGAAGGAAAGAACTCTCCTGCCGAAGATAAGGCAAAATCGATAATTTTCTTAAGAAAACATCTAGATGAGAATGTGACGCATGATTATGCGGGCATAAAAGACCCAGCAGAGTTGTGGCAAGCTCTAAAGGAAAGGTTTGACAACCAGAGGGAAATAACTCTCCCTCATGCCTTAGAGGAGTGGAAAAACCTGAGATTTCAGGATTTTGAGAAAGTGGATGAATATAATTACGCTATTTTGAGAGTAGTCTCACAGTTGAAATTTTGTGGTAAGCATGTCTCCGAAGCAGAGATGCTTGAGAAGACTTACCTCACTTTTCATAAAGAACACCATATCGTGCAAGAACTTTATAGAAGTCGCGGATACAAAAGGTTCTCTTAGCTAATTGTGACTCTCATATTAGCGGAAATTAAAAGAATTGTGAACTTCACATAAAAAACCACAACTCTCGACCTACGGGAACCAGAGCATTCAATGAAGTGAATGCCACAAATGTGAGGAATCCCGAGAGAAAAAATCAAACCTATCGGGGTCGTGGTCGTCGATTTAATCGCGGACGTGGAAGAATTTACAACCCAAAAGGGAGGGGATCGTACAAATGGGTTCGACCTGAATATACTCAGAAATGGAAAGAAACCCAAGAGAATTCCACCCATAAGCGTGAGAATAACTGTTACAGATGTGGGTCAAAAGGGCATTGGGCCCATGTATGTCGAACCCCTCCACATCTTTGTAAGTTGTATCAAGAGTCCATTAAAGGAAAAGGGAAGGAAGTGAACCTCATGGAACACTTTGAGGGTACATCGTACCTGGACTCCCCCGACTTTGCGAATGATTTCGACGAGACCGCTCTTGCGGATAACTGAAATGTTTGTAGTGAGACTACTGAATAGTCTCGAGTATGCCATGTATAATTATTACATTTCAGTTTTAAAATAAATAAATGTTTTATAAAACAATCTAATGCATAATTATTATGTGTTTTCTATGAATGATTTTTTTCGTTTTCTTTATTGATGTTTATGTTGATTACAGAAATGGATCACAATACGAATGGAACAATATCCAAGGAAAATATTCGAGAAATTTGTATACCAGATAGTGGAACAACGCACACTATTTTGAGACATAAGAGATTTTTCTTTGTGTTAAAACCAACAAAAATGATTGTTGACACAATATCAGGTCCTACAGACTTGATTGAGGGAACAGGCAAAGCCAACTTTGTGTTGCCTAATGGAACAAAATTTTTCATAAATAATGCCTTGTATTCTCCAAATTCTAAAAGGAATTTGTTGAGTTTCAAAGACATATACCTTCAAGGATATGAAACTCAGTCTGCAACTGAGGATGGAAAGAAGTATATGTACATAACTTCTGATAAATTGGGAAAAATGGTTATATTGGAAAAGTTCCCAGAACTCCCTTCTGGTTTGCATCATACTTATATAGATGCAATTGAATCGCATCTTGTGATAAAAAAAAATCCAGAGGATTTAATATTATGGCATGATCGCCTCGGTCACCCAGGCACATCGATGATGCAAAAGATCGTAGAGATCTCACATGGTCATTCGATGAAAATCCAGGAGATTTATCAGAGAAATAAAATGACATGTGCTGCATGTTCTCTAGGAAAATTGATCATAAGGCCATCGCCAACCAAAATCAATAATGAATCACCAAAATTCAAAATTCCTTGAACGAATTCAAGGGGATATTTGTGGACCAATACATCCACCATGTGGACAATTCCACTATTTTATGGTGTTAATTGACGCATCCAGCAGATGGTCACATGTTTGTCTATTATCATCTCAAAATATTGCAGTTGCGAGATTTCTAACTCAGATAATCAAAATGCGAGCACAGTTTTCTGATTATCCCATTGAAAGAGTTAGACTAGACAACGCTGGTGAATTCACATCCCAAGCTTTCAATGATTATTGTATGGTAACTAGGATTGAAGTTGAACATTATGTAGCACATGTTCACACACAAAATGGTTTGGCTGAATCATTAATTAAACGTCTGCAACTCATTCCAAGACCATTGATCATGAGATCAAAACTTCCAACCTCTGTATGGGGACATGCCATTTTGCATGCAGAAGCACTCATTCGGATAAGACCAAGTGCGTACCATAAGTATTCCCCACTACAATTAGCATTTGGTCGAGAACCAAATATTTTCCATCTAAGAATTTTTGGTTGTGCGGTTTACGTGCCTATAGCACCACCACAACGTACAAAGATGGGACCACAAAGAAGGTTGGGAATATATGTTGGTTGTGATTTTCCATCAATTATACGAAACCTAGAACCACAGACTGGTGACGTCTTTACGGCGCGTTTTGCCGATTGTCATTTTGATGAGAAAGTATTCCCGGTTCTAGGGGGAGAAAATAAACAAGTAGAGAAGGATATCAAATGGAGTGTGACAACCTTGTTGCACCTTGATCATCCTACTAAACAGTCAGAACTAGAAGTTTGACGAATCATGCATTTACAGAGTATATCAAATCAGCTACATGATGCATTTGCAGATACTAAAACGGTAACTAAATCACATATACCAGCTGCAAATGCCCCTGCTCGTATTGAAATACCACAAGAAAGTGAAAGAGCAGATGATACACATGAGTCAAGAACACGCTTAAAGCGTGGTAGACCTGTTGGTTCTAAGGATAAAAATCCTAGAAAACGAAAGGAAGCTGAAAAGCATGATATTCCCAAAATAGCAGAAAACATTTTGGAAGAAGCAAATCATGAGACTAATGATAATATAGAGCATCATGAACCTGAAGGAAATCATGAAATTTCCATCAACTACACCCATAATGGAAAGATATGGAATCGAAATGAAATGGATGATGTTGATGACGTTTTCTTATACTTAGTGTCTAAATAAATAGACGATGAAACCGAAGATCCATAACCAAGGTTTGTATATGAATGTCAAAAGAGGCAAGACTGGTTGAAATGGAAAGATGCTATACAAGTCGAACTTGATTCACTTAATAAACGAGATGTATTCGGGCCTATTGTGCTCACACCTAAAGATGTGAAGCCGGTTGGATACAAATGGGTTTTCGTTCGAAAACGAAATGAGAAAAACAAAATTATGAGATACAAAGCTCGTCTCGTGGCTCAAGGTTTTTCTCAAAGGCTCGGGATTGATTATGAAGAAACATATTCTCCCGTTATGGATGCACTCACGTTTAGATTCTTAATGAGTCTAACGGCTGGCGAGAATCTAGAGATGCGTCTCATGGATGTCGTTACATCATATCTATATGGATCATTAGATACTGATATCTATATGAGAATTCCCGATGGGTTTAAAATGCCATAAGCATTGAAATCTACACCCAAAGAATTATGTACAATAAAGTTGCAGAGATCATTATATGGGCTAAAGCAATCTGGACGTATGTGGTATAATTGTCTCAGTGGGCATTTAACGAAAGAAGGATATGTGAATAATCCTATATGCCCATGTGTTTTCATCAAGAAAACAACATCTGGATTTGTAATTATCGCGGTATATGTTGATGATGTAAACATTATCGGAACTCAAGGGGAAATACATAAAGCATCAGATTATTTAAAAGGAGAATTTGAGATGAAAGATCTCAGACAGACAAAGTACTGTCTTGGCCTACAAATTGAGCATTCCCAAAAGGGTATATTTGTGCATCAATCCACATATACCAAAAGAGTGTTAAAACAATTTAACATGGATAAGGCAACTCCTCTAAACACTCCTATGGTCGTTAGATCACTTAAGGTTGAAAATGACCCATTTTGACCGCATGAGGAAAATGAAGAGATACTTGGTCCTGAAGTACCATATCTAAGCGCAATTGGAGCCCTTATGTACCTTGCCAATTGTACACGACCTGGCATATCATTTGCTGTTAATCTTTTGGCAAGATTCAGTTCGTCCCATACACGAAGACATTAGAATGGGATTAAACATATTTTTCGTTATCTTCAAGGGACTATTGATTTAGGTTTACTCTATCCTAAAAATTCAAAAAATCAAATGGTTGGTTTTGCAGACGCATGATATTTGTCGGATCCACATAAAGCCCGATCACAAACAGGGTATGTGTTCACGATCGGAGGCACCGCTGTATCTTGGCGTTCTCAGAAGCAGACGCTTGTGGCCACTTCTTCAAATCATGATGAAGTCATTGCACTCCATGAAGCAAGTAGAGAATACGTGTGGCTGAGATCAATTAGTCATCACATCCTATCAAGCAGCGGAATTCGCGTAGATACGGAGCCAACTATCTTATATGAAGATAACGCTGCATGTGTTGCCCAGACGAAGGAAGGATATATCAAGAGTGATAGAACCAAACATATCCCTCCGAAGTTCTTCTCATACACTCAAGAACTCGAGAAGAATAAAAAAATCGAAGTGAGATATGTCCGATCATGTGAAAATGCAGCAGATCTCGTCACAAAATCATTACCCACCACTATGTTCAGGAAACATGTCCATAACATTGGAATGCGTCATCAACGAGACTTATAAGATGACATCCTAGTCATTCGAGGGGGAGCTTGCGTGGTTGTACTCTTTTTACCTTCCTATGGCTTTTTCCAATGGGTTTTCCTAGAAATGTTTTTAACGAGGCAACAAATATATAACACAAGAGACAATCGTGACACTGGTCTCTAAGGGGGAGTGTTACAAAAGTTAGAAAAAGGATACGTACAAATAAACGTGAGTAAATATTTGTGGAGCCCACCGTCACTATGCATACAGTAACTTATCTTTTTAACTCTATAATAAAGATTTAAATTATTTTTGAAATATTTAATTTACATATTTTTGAAATAATCGATTTTATTTATAATTTTAAATATTTAATTTAATTTCTGGTATAGTCTGAATTTTTATAATTACGAATTAAAATTAATATATATATATATAATGAGATTAATTAATTAAATAAATTAATCTTTAATTGAATCAGATTAATTAAATGAATTTTTAATTGAACAAAATTCAATTGTTTGGAAACAGAGAATAGTTATCCACAAAAGTTATCCATGATAAGAATATTTTTATTTTTATTTTTTTCTGTTTGAACACAAAATAGCACTTTGTTTTAATAGATTAGATATACTAACGTTTTCGATCGATTGTAAACACAACTTCACAACATCAACAAAAATCAAAATCTCTCTCTCGCTTCTTCATATTATCAGTATCCCTATCTTTTACCGGGTATAATATTTTTGTCTTTATTAATATTTATTTTTATGATAAATTATATTATTTTTTTATAACAGTTTTTCCTTTCTTATAAAATTTTGCCTTTTATTCTTTTCATTTTTATGATTGTTATCTATTGTTTAATTTCTTTATTGTAATATGAAATATGGGTTTTCCTTTAAAAAAAAAAAACTTTCGTTTTTTATTTATAGTTTTTGTTTAATTTTCTTAATCTAAACATAACTACTATTTTATTTCCAACCCATATTAAATTAATATTTTTCATGTGTTATAAAATAATTAATTACAAACCCGCATATATGCGGGGTACTTATCTAGTATTATATATAACGCGATAAACATAAATTCGATTTTATCATTCCATTTCTCAAAGATTCAATTATTTTATATTAAAAAAACTTCCATTTTGAATTAAATCTGTTTTTACCTCAAATAATTAATTTAATAATGAGGTAACCAAAAACAAATATTCTAAAAGAATTGGGGGATTCGAACCTGCCACATGTGAGAATAAAATTTAGATATCAAATTAACACAGTCACCGTATATTATTTTGTAAAACAATCGACCGCCATATATATAGTATATTGTCGACCCACAAAACTGGTTTGGGCCGCTTCCTTTTCAGGTCCGATTCTGATTCATATCTCGTTTTTTTTTTATTACGACATTAATTACGGAATGTTACCTTATTTAATTATGGACTAACTAATCAGATAATATTATTTTCACTAACCAATCAACTTATATTATTTTCATTAATCAAAACGACACAAAAAATGAAATTTGAACCACAGCCCGAATCACTTCACAAATAATATAATAGATAGTTCTAGATCCTTCTATATCCTAATCTAATCGATGAGATTATGGTCGTAATGAATTATGTGGTACCAAAGTCACTAATAAGACCACAAACCACAACAGCAACAATAGCAGAGAGAGAAATCCCAAGTTGTTTAGGACCTTTGTCTCCCGTAAGATCCATAATTCAACCCGCATGACTCCAATTATTATACCAAAAAGAAAAAGAGAAAACTTGTGTTTCCAAAAGTTTCTACTAACCATGTACATTCGGGTATTTGGTTCGGTTTCGGGTAGGAATAGATCGATTTCGGGTATTTCGGGTAGGGAGGTTTAGAACATCTACAATGGGGTGTCACATTATAATTGCTCTAAATTTTTTTTTTTTAATTCAATTATTTAATTTTTTTTTTAAAATAGTGGGTGTAATGTGGATGCTCTTAGGATCCATATAGGTACCGAAATAATTTTGATTCGGTTCCGATTTGGTACCAATCGGTTCCGGATCGCTTCGGTTCCGAGATTTAAGAACCGAAAAATATCAGAATTAATTTCAGATCTTGAAGTATAACGAATAAAAACAAGGGTATTAGTAATGCATGGCCTTCAATACCTGCAAAATTAGTTTTGTAAAAAGGTAACTGTTACTCGTCACTGTTTGCCTCAGAAATGTCGATTTAATCCCTATGATGTAGCTACCTGTCATTCACCCTTGTTTCTTCTCTCCTCTCTCTCTCTAAATTCTTAGATCTACTTTTCACTTTGCTTTCTCTCACCTAACGTGTACTACAACAACTTTATAAACTTATGATAAGAATATTATAGGGTGAATTACAAATAAAGGCACTTTCTTCACTTTTTATTACAGATAAGTCACTTGTGACTCTTGAGGCACTTTTTATACTGTTCAGGGGTGTGAAAATCCATTTTTAGCCTTTGGTTATTTTTTTTTTCTTAAACTCAACTCTCTGTGTCTCTCTCTTCAACATTGACGAGGAAATTTGTTTTATCTCTCTTCGACATTGAAACTCATATCACTCCCAAATATCTTCTTCTCCTTTTTCTTCTCAATCGGAATTGGAATTCTCTTCTTCTCAGTTTGAGATTCCTCAATTTTCTCCTCTATTTTTGCTTTGCTCACGCTTCCTCCGGTGGCTCCAGATTCTCTGGCTTCGTCGGTGACAACGTTATTCCGGTGACAACCTCCAGCTCACCGGCGAAGAGCACACCCTCCAGTTCAGCCAGATCCCACTCTCTCTTTCATTGCTTCTTTTCTGATTTTGTTTTCCTTGATTTCTTTTCCGTTTCCTATTCATCTATTCCGGTCGATTTACCTGTGATTTTGATGATTAAATCGCTAGGGATTAACTGGATGATAGATCTGTGAATATGGCTATTCTCAAGTCTGTACTCGTCATGGCACTTTCCTTTGGCATTCTCTTGATTTGTCACTATTTTGGTTTTTACAATTGCAGGTCTTTGTCTTCGTCCACGAGATGTTATCCACGAGAGCCGAGAGATTGCAAGTCTTTGCATATGATTCCTTTTGGGTAGCTGGTTTTGCATTCTTTGGAGGTCTTTATGCTCGTCCACAAGACGTTATCCACGAGACGTTATCCACGAGGCGTAATCATGGAATTCAATTAGTTGTAAAGAAATCGGGTTCACATAGTCAAATGATTTGAGATTTTAAAAAACGCGGATTTGTGAAAAGATTTGATTGGAGAAGAGAGTGAGTAACATATTACTGGCTTTGTTTGGAGAAGAGATTGATTTCTCAATTGTTCCTGGACAGCAAAGATTGTATCTTTCGTCTCGTGGATGAGCTAGCGTGGACGAGCTAGTGTGGACGAGCTAGTGTGGATGAGCCAACGTGGACGAGCCGGTGTGGATCTGAGCCGGTCTGAAAATTACTCTCATTGATCGCTATGTTCATTGTTTCCTGATTTGTTTCAGCTTTGCTGTATTAACAATATACATATTTTGTATAAAAATGTTTCGATGGTTTCGGTATGTTCATGTGAGGTCGGAGGAGAAGCTGGATTTTAAAGATTCTCGATTGATTGGGGTTTCACGATTATGTAATCGAATCGAGATTCTTTTGCAACAATTTTTCAAGATTTTCCAGGATTTGATTATTTTCTTTGTTTGAAATTCTGGAATTTTTGTGGATGACTTGATGTGGTTGGGCATGTCGCACTCATATTCAACCCAAAGAGATAAGAATTAGTCCAAGCTTGCTGGTTTATTCTTCAAACGAAACTTACGAAGAAAGAAATCATGACTCACCTTCAAATTTGTTCTCTTTCATTTGCAACATTACCATATTTGCTCATCGGTTGTGCTTATTTGCAGAATCCTCTAATTGTGATTATTTATGATGTTTTTGCCTTAATATAGCCAAAGTCAACGTGCTAAAACATGTCTTAAGCATTCAAATGATGCTCTGCATCTTTTCTCATGATATCTTTTTTCTCTTTTGCTTTCGTGGCAGTACCAACAATAAGAATAGCTCATGAGTTTTATGATGCTCTTCCAGTTCATCAATTTCAGGTTAGTGTGGTTGTAAGTTCTAACTTGCAATAGTCTTTTTTTTCTTAGTTTAGTATATGTATCTCATGTGGACTCAATTTCTGCAGAAATCTTCATGTGGTTGGTGTGAGAAAATGGTTGATGTAGGAGAAGATTCACAGTAAGTATTGGGGAATTAAAAAAAAAAAGAATTTGATCATTAGTGGGATTTGCAAAGAAAACTTCAGAGTTGATCGCTGTGTTGTTGGTTTAGGTTCCGCTTTGTTCTATCGCCGCAGCCTACACCGTTGTCCACGAACCGTTGTCCGTGAGCCGTCGTCTATTTTTTTATTTTCCATATGGTTTGTCGTGTATGGATAATGTGTTGTGGATAATATATATGTACAAGTAGTTGTGTCCACGTGGAGCAGGAGAATCCTCATTTCAACTAATAATACAGTTCAAAAATACTTGCATAGCCATCGTCAAATATATGTACAAGTAGCTATGTCCACGTTGAATGGTACTTTCATTTGTGAGGTACGTTCCACTTTTCTGTGTTCTTTTCTGGATTTCTAAAATTTTGCAGGTCCGTTGTCCACGAGCCGTTGTCCACGTACCGTTGTCCACGAGCCGTTGTCCACGTACCGTTGTCCACGAGCCGTTGTCCACGAGCCGATCCTGCACATCTCTTTTAGCTTGAACCATGGAAGAGGCTTCAGGCGACCGATTGAACCGCTCTCTCGAAGTTATCTTCGACCGATGATACACGCTTCACAAGCACGTGTTCTGGGTGTGAAAGTTTCAGCTGACTGCAGAAAAATGATGGTTAATACAAATGGAACCATAAATGAGACAAACCAATTTTTCTATAACCGATTAAGGACACAATCACTCTCAACTAACTTTTCAGAGATTTCCATGGATTGAATTTGGAAACAAAACACCTTATGTGTGCGTGCGTAGATAATGAAGATTTACCTTAGGTAGCGTGAAGAGTTTGCAAGAGTTTATAGATCTTTAGCATCATGCAATCACCACAAATTAGTGTAAACACTTTCCCATATACAGAAAAGCCAAGAACCCAGTGCAGTGTGAGATGTGCTTCAGAGCTTCATTATAATCTTCCTCATGCATGAAAATAACACCAGCAATCAACCGCAAAAAAGCATTGTTTCCTATAGTTGAATCTGCCAACCATTCCTTCAAGCTTGAAATGGTTGATTCCTGAACAAGAACGAGGAGGGAGAGTCTAAGAACAATTCCGAATTACCTTATTTGCAGGACGCGATAGATACATAGCGAGGAGTTTGACTGCTTGTAGTGAAGTGGCGGCTGCGTCATCGACCTCACTGATGACAAGCTTGGAACACAGAATTCGAAAGAACAGATAAAAACAAAACGAAATCCGAATTGAGAAGAAGAAGACATCATCGAGATGAATAGAGAGGTAGAAAAACCTGATAGCTACCGAGGGCAATGTAAGAGCGGAAGACGAGGCAGTCGCGTTCCACGGCATCCTCCGGCGAGAGGTTATGTATCTCGCTGTTGTTGATCGCCGTTTGATAAGCTCCCAAATAAAAACTGTTTCTCAGGTTGAAGAGGTGATCTGGTCTTGCTGCCATCGCTGCCATTGCTTCTTCTTCTTCATCCTCTAATGATCTCAAAGATCACGGAGAAACAAAAAACGAACTCAGATGAAGATCGATAGACTAACGGAACGAACCAGAGAAAAAAATCAGAAACTAATTTACTCGAATTGAGACGAATCAGCTCGAATCATCAGGCCCAGTAGTAAACAGATTGAGACGAATCAGAGACAAGGAGAGTGATGACCAGAGGCGAGACGAATCAGAGACAAGGAGAGTGACTCAAGTGCCGCCTCCAAGAGAGCCTTTGCGAGAATCCTCGACCTATCAATACTATCCTCATCTTCTTCTTCTTCTGGGATTCTCAATTTACCTTTCTCGGAAACAACTCTTTCAAGGCTTTTAGGCCATTGAGCCAATTACAACTTTACTCACTTGAGAAAGTTTAGATCTAGGTTTTTTTACTGTCAACGGCGGAAGTTAAGTAAATGAGTCGGTTTCATTTAGAAGTTACTGGAGGGCCAAAATGTCATTTTCATCTAAGAAAGTGCCTTAAGAGTGACAACTGCCTTATCATGTAATATAAAAGTCCAAATGTGCCTTCCTACGTAAATGTTTCACAATATTATATTACAAATACCTTGGTTGGTTTTAATATTTGTAATATGTTTCTCCGACGTCGTTCTCTTCTTTGGTGGTTAATGACTTTCATATTACCAGTCTGTTTTCAGATAACAATGTTCTTTATGGTCTCGTCGGATAACATTGTCATGTTATGTTTATGTTAACTTATGTGTTGGTTAGATTTGGATGTTATGGACCAATCTGTTATTTTTTTTATGACCCCTCAGTTTTTGAATTTTCTTCTCACATATCCTCATTGCATTTCACTATATAAAATTGTTATCCGCATATCGTCCACATATATATGTTATCTGTATATCGTCCACATATATAGTTATCCCCATATCGATTATCTGGATAATATAGTTTCGGAATTCGGATAACTAAGTTAGTTAGGTTCGCCTTTGAAGCACCCATTCGATTTAAGGAAAAATATAGGGTTTAGGGTATGGGGGTTTAGAGTTTAGGGTTTAGTGTTTAATTTTTAGGGTTTAGTTGTTATGTTTATAGATTTATTTGTCATGGACAAATATGTTATCTTTTTTTTCATGACTTCTCAGTCCTCGAATTTTCTTCTCTCATATCATCACTGCATTCTCCTATATCTTCCCTGGCCGTATAGTTATCCACACATCAATTATCTGTATAATATAGTTTACAACCTAACAATTATCTGGTAATGTGCTACTGCCAATCAGATAACAAAGTTATTTTCTTTTCTATTGAAGAATATTGAAAACTATGGGGTTTATGGTTTAGGGGTTGGGATTTAGGGTTTAGAGTTTAAGTTTTAGGGTTTAGTGTTAAGTGTTAGGGGTTATGGTTTGGGGTTCACGAATACAGAACAGACTATATGGATAATATAGTTATCCAGTTAATATATTGGATAATATAGTTGTTTAACTTCTAACTTATCTGGGTAATTTATTATCGACAATTAGATAACTTAGTTATTTACTTTTCCACACCAGATTCCATTGGGATTTAATGAAAACTATAGGGTTTAAGGTTCGACGGGTTTAGAGTTTTGTGTGTAGAGTAAATTGTTTATGGTTTAGGGTTTAGGGTTTAGGGTTTAGGGTATAAGGTTTAGGGTTTAGTGTTTACGGTATATGGTTTAGGGTTTAAGAAGAAATACTTCTCTGTCTGGATAATGTAAATATCCAGATAATGTAAATATCCAGATAATGTACTGGATAATATAGTTTTACAACTTAACAGTTATCCACATAATATACCGATAATATTCACATAACAATGTTATTTATTTTTCCATTGAAGAACACATCGCTTTTAATTTTGAATATAATATTTGACATTATTTACGATTATTATATTTAATTGGAAACATATCCTATTAAATTCTCCCAGTCATTATATTTAATAGGATAACATTATTTACGGTTATTGGAAACAACATTTACATGCATGATCATTGGTTATCCGATAACTCAAAAGGTAGCTCAATAAAAAAGATTCAGTAAAATCTTTGGAAGATCTATCTTCTGCCGGCGAAACATGGAGATATCGATATTGACATTAAATGAGGTGTTCCCTACTTTTGACTTTTTCTTTTTTTTGTCAGTTATAGAAACAATTTGGTCTGAATCACAATATCACTTTTTCTACAACAAATATTGACTTATCTATGGAAAATTACTTAATTTTCTAAGTATTGGAGGCTATCCACCTCATTCACCCTAAAAACAAACAATAGTAAACAAACTAACTGGACATGCGTAGATTGTAGAACTTACTCAAAAATGAATTGTTGATATTTAAATAAAACTTAAACCGTCGCTAAACTCACAAAAACCGACACAGCCATATTGGCGTAAAACACAAACATATATATATATTGAGATAATTACTCAAATAGCACAAAAACGTTGTGAAATGACTAGAATGTTATATACCTTTTTGAAATTACTTAAATGATACAACTTTTAAAGGAAATATCCATTAAGGGCTGCGTGAGTAATTTAATTAACGATAATGCCATTAAGATTATTTTAAGTGAGATTTACGATTAATTTTGAAAAAATTACAGAAAATGATTCATGTCGATGATTCCCTAACCGCCGGTGTTGCATGTTCGTCTCTTTTGGTTGCGACTCGTCTCGTCCGCCTCGTCGCAGTCTCATGTCGAAGGTTTGAAGGATTTTCATCGTTTGAAAGTGGAAGCTAACTACTGTAAGTTAACTTTTCGGCCATATTCCGGCCTTTAATTTCAAAATCCGAGTCTAATGATTTTACATTGATGGCTGATTTATGCACACTTGACAGCTGATTTTATATTTATGGCTGATTTATGTTTGCGTGAAGGCTGATTTATGTTCACGTGAAGGCTGATTTATGTTCACGTGAAGGCTGATTTATGTTAATATGATGGCTGATTTATGTCTTTAATTCCATTTTTTTATCCCTAATAATTATGACGATTCAGTTTCTTCTAATATAGAGAAAGAAAGTGTCGATTCACTATCTTCTCATCACTAACACGAAAAAGAAAGTGTCGATTCACTATCTTCTCATCACTAACAGGAAAAAGAAAGTGTCGATCCACTATCTTCTCATCACTAACAATCTCTGGGCGATTGTCGAACCGCCGGTGTTGCATGTTCGTCTCTTTCGATTGCGACTCGTCTCGTCCGTCTCGCCGCAGTCGCATTTCGTCTATTAACAAAACCACCTACGCACCCTTTTCAAAGGTTCGAAGGATTTTCATCGTTTCAAAGGTGGAAGTTAACTACTGTAAGTCAACGATTTTATGAAGTTATACATTTAATTTTCCATAACCGATGGCCCCATAATCAATTTTCCGGCCATATTCCGACAATATTCCGGCCTTTAATTTCAAAACCCGAGTATGATAATTTTATATTGATGGCTGATTTATGTTTGCCTGAAGGCTGATTTATGTTTGCGTGAAGGCTGATTTATGTATTTTATGAGATTTTTTTATTAATTAATATGACGGTTCAGTTTCTTATAATTTACTAATATAGAGAAAAAGTGTCGATTCAATATCTTCTCATCACTAACAGGAAAAAGAAAACCTCTCTGGGCGATTGCCGAACCGCCGGTGCTGCTTGTTTGTCTCTTCCGATTGTGACTCGTCTCGTCCGCCTCGCTGCAGTCGCATTTCGTCTATTAACAAAACCACATACGCACCCTTTTCGAAGGTTTGAAGGATTTTCATCGTTTCAAAGGTAGAAGCTAACTACTGTAGGTCAACGATTTTAGGAAGTTATACAGTTAATTTTCCATAATCGATGGCCCCATAATCAATTTTCCGGCCATATTCCGGCCATATTCTGGCCTTTAATTTCAAAACCCGAGTCTGATGATTTTACATTGATGGTTGATTTATGCACACTTGACAGCTGATTTACATATTTGATGGCTGATTTATGTTTGCGTAAAAGCTGATTTTACATTAATGGCTGATTTATGTTTTGCATGATGGCTGATTTATGTTCTGCATGATGGCTGATTTATGTTCTGCATGATGGCTGATTTATCTTTATATGATGGTTGATCTAATTATATTTTTATGAACAGATGGATACATCTAATGGAACAAAGAAGTACCCGCCTAAACGTTACGAAGAAGGAAAATCTCCTTTGCAGAATAGAAGCATGAATCACAATTGTCAGCTGGGCAATTTTTCTCTCGTTAGAGAATCAATAGGAAAAGATGCGTGGGATGAAATTAAGATGTTATCTGTTGGACTAATTGCTAAGCTAGTTGATAGTGATTACGTGTGGTCTGCTAAGACTGTACATTATCTACTCACCCGTCAGTTGGCAGTAAAGAAGGAGAATGAGATTTGGTCAGTGGTC